>KN716629.1:65411-77291 GCA_000816705.1 Dictyocaulus viviparus
TGTGGTGAACGTCGTAGCCCCCGAGCTTAGCAGAAGGAAACGGGCGGCTTGGGGAACATATAAGAGCATCGAAGACGTAGTGAAGAGAACAAAGAACACAAGGCTCCGAGCCCACCTTTTCGATACGACGGTCCTTCCTCCCTTAACGTATGCTCCAGAAACTTGGACATTACGAAAGCAGGATGAACGTCCATTGAGCACAATACAGCGCTCAATCGAAAGGGTAATGCTTGTCAGGTGAAAGAGGGAATACGAAGTTCCGATCTATGAAAACTATAAAAATCAGAGATGCAGCCGTACACGCCAAGCTTTCAAAAATTAGGTGGGCCGGACACGTGATGCGCATGGATGATGACCGGTGGACACGAGCTATAAGTGATTGGATCCCACTGGACACCAAACGCGCTGCAGGAAGACCACCAGCCCGATAGTCTGACCTTTTCACCAAGGCTCAAGAAAGGGATCATGATGCTTAACGAATCCCTAGAGCGAGAAGAACTCACTGGACTACCCTTGCGCACGATAGGGGTAAATAGAAGTCCGCTCGAATTAGTCGATGATCAATGGGAATCCAGGTAATCCAGGTAATGTTTAAACATTGTTCATAAGTGTAATAACTGTAAGTCGTCATGATTATGTAATAAGTCACTGTTTTTTCATAAAGCGTCATGATACGTTCTGGAAAAAAAATACGTTTTTTTACGTGACGTCATATTCAATCATGACACTATAAGTTCTAAATTTTCTACTATAGTCATTCCATTAGCTACAAAAACACCAAAGACACATTTAAAAAAGACAGTGCGTATCAAAAATAAGTTCAAAAACCAAATAATTTCTATTCGATTAATCCATCATCCAATTAATAAAAGGTGGGCTTAAGAAGTCAGCAGTGTACATTGAGACAAAACAGTTGTCTTGCTTGTATTCTGTCAGGCGGTAATTACCGGAGATCAGCAGATGTGTTGGAGCTATTCCAAAATTTTCTTCATCCAATCACTGTTGGGTTAAGGCGATTCTCAGTAAGTCGTTCAACGATTTTGTCTTTTCCAACAAGAAATAGATTCACATTTGGCATTACGTGTCCGTACTGCATGTGACGATCTGCAGCAAAATTTAGGTATTTGAATGTATAAGGAGCGCGTTCATTGGGATCGGATAACGTCAACGGAAACTCCATGGCGCTGCTCAAAATACCGTTACCATTACCTTAAATCTACAGTTGAACAATTTTTGCAGTCTGTCTAACAAATTAGTTTGGACTTACCTTTTAGCATAATTCGTCCATCAAGATCAAAAAGCTCATTTACACCAAGGATAGGCAGGTCTAAATGTCCTAAAAAACGTCGCAAATTAATATAAAGAAAAGGTGAAAAAAGAAAGTTTTCGAAGAGGCTAGAATGTTGGTGTCTTATGTTCAATGTTTTTTTCGATACATAAGTTCATAAGAGCAGTAGAAGTATTATTCAGTGCTCTTCATTTTTTGAGGGTTATGTCCGCATGTGCTCTTTGCTCAAATTATCGCAAACAAAGCAAATGAACGGGCTGAAAGAAGAGCTCCATTCTTTTGATAACGAAGTTCTACCTTATCAGCACTGTAACCTGCGTATTGTATTGTATTGTACTTTATGTATTAGAACAATAGCACTGTCTGATTGTTAAAGAAAACAAAATTCAATTGAAATAATTACCATACTGGCATTTGATTTAATGCAGCTATGTAGTGAATAATCGACGTATTGTGTAGTCTCTGTTTTGTTTTCGTAAGCTCGCTAGCTCGTTAGCTAATTTTATTCCATTTTGCAGCCTCTCCATGCCATTAACAATAGTACTGTGAAAGTAGGCGCAAGAAATTAGGTACAGATAAAACAGGATTATGAAAATATTGGAAGTCAGAGTGTGCAGTATGGCAGAGCGAAACGATTTAGTTCAAATTCTTTGTGAATTGATACAGCACTCCGCATTACTTCGACTGCCTTACCAGATATCTCCTTTACTTTCGAATAGTCGTATTCAGAACCGACAGTGAATGCCGTCAAAAATGGTTGGTACATGCCATCATTGCGCTCGAACGCCAAATCGGCATACTGTTCAAAATGACGTCGAACTTGTAGATCGTGATTATTGACACCCTAAAAGTGTCAAAATATAATTGTCTTCAGAACACTCTTAACTCGAGACACACATTGACGGCGAAACCAGCTCCCCATGAATCGACTAGATCTTCATTATAGGTTGCAGCAACGGCGTGTGTGAACGGATTGAAAGCAGATCTGAATATTTTTAGTGTATTACACGTGTAAAAAAAAAAACTTGGAGAATTTCACGCAAAAGAAAGTATCATTCATACTATAAGTAATTTTCAAGAAGATAATTTCTTTTTATCACATAAGTATCTGTTGTGAAAAATAGGTTAAATATATGATTAGATACGTTGTAATCTTCAGGTCATTACTGAAGTTCACTTTTGGCCTGTCTGAACAAAATCTTTTTGTTTTAACATGAATAGTTCTCTTCTTGAGCGAGCTGTCATTGCAATCGTCGAAAAGCAGTCTGAATTAAAGTCAAATAATGACGTACTTTCCGCTAAAATCAGCCTTCTGACCGGGTAAATGGACGTCGGGTACGCTCATTGGCTTTCCGCCAACCTTAAAGGATCATGTAGACAAAGTTAAGGGATAGAAGTTGTTAAATTTACAGTTTGTATTGTTTGATAAGAATGTACTCAATTATTTATGGGTTGATAATAGGTATAGCTTTGAGTTCTTACCTTATCTCCGGCTATGTACAGGTTTGGAAAAAACGGTGCTGACCGCTCGTCTGTTATTCCCGTCGGCAGTTGTAGTAGGCCAAGGCCTCTTGGACGATCACGAATAAAGGGTGCTAAATCATAGATTTAGTTGAAAAAATCTTATAATGAACTTAGATAATATTGTGGAAGAAAAGAGAAATCAAGTTGTAAATACGAGTGTATAAAATAACCATCAAAAACGTTTGATGGAGATATCCCGTGTCCTCTTATAGTTTTGTATCAAGCTTGATTTACTATGACATTGTAGATTCAAAAAGTTGGTAAATTCGCTTACCTTTTGCATTCGATAAATTTATGAATATGTAAAGTTTGACTAATGGGATCATATTAACGTCGATCATTTCATACGATTTCGGAGATGAAATAGAGATTAGGCACTGGAGCGATAGGTAGCCAGGGTCAGTTCAATTCATCCGATCTAGTTCCATTAATTTTCGTGGCTCCTAAACGATAACGTATATTGACATTGATTATACCACTGAGACTGTCTCTATCCTCCCATCATATGCTTTACTTTTGAAAATACTTTCTCACATGTTTGTTACCGAACCCCATCAAGCGATAATTCACTGGAAGCCTAAGTCTACCACAAATCAACTTGTTTTTCTGGTAAATCTACAACTTTACTGGTTCCTTTCATTCTATATTAGTGTCGTGTAGATATGTATCTTATTGTATGAGGCTAAAATAATATTCATATTATTATTGGTTGTATCCCTAATGTAATGTTTCAATAACAAAACTTATAACCTCAGGCGGGATTCGAATTCTTCGAAAAGGAATTTTGGAGGAATAAGTGAATAAGATAACTGAGGAATTATGCATTGGTTAATAATGTACAGTTGTCAGATCAACTCGATGTAACACCGATACCTATATCACTCATATCGAACTCATGATCCAGCCAGTGCCTATAAGTTATTCATTTATAATATAATTGACATTGGGTGACATAACAGATAATGCTGAAAAAAATTTCTTTCAAATGAAGCAGCTTTTTTATTTTTTTATGTTGTTATGTTTCCTATTGTCAGTGTTTTTCAAATTTGTTTTTGATAATAATGAAAATGATTTGAACGTATTTCTTTTTGCTCGTTATAATCGAAGTATGGCTTTTAAATGTGTTCAAGTTGTCGTTTGGATCAGATGCTTTGCGTACGAACAAAGCTTATCATATCATTTATTTTGACAAATCAAAAGTTTATTATGCTTGGCTTCACTTCCTTATCACCAACCGTTCGGACTAACATGAAAAAATAATTATGTATTCAAAAATTATACTGTAAAATGATGTAGGATTATACTTTTTTTATAATTTCTACAATCGGCAATTTAAGACGAGCAACGGTATACTAATACGCTAATGTAGTACATTTGATTTCTTCTGTTTCTGCAGATATCAAGCATTACGGTAATTGTTCTTTCGTGAGGTTATCTGGTCACCGGTCTGATTGCACTCCTGTGGTGCGTTTGATACTCAGTACAACACATTCGTTTCTGTCTCGTGTACACAGGTTATCACTTATGCGCATCACAGGACCAGTCCACATAATCTTTGATGAATTGGCGTGTGCAGCCCTTTCAGTTGTCCTTCTAGGTTATTGCAGGTAAAAATCAAAAAAAGATCTTTCACATGATGATTAGGAGGTGCCTAACATAGCCCTTCCAAACAGCATCTTGTGACATACACAGAAACAACCGCAATATTTAGAAGGTACGGTTAGAGTTTTTCATTTTTGTTGGACTCTCTTTATATTCTTACATACGCTTCTCAATCTTCTTATACATTCTCCGAGTCCTGTTCTTCTCATGTATTGGTGCCATGTCGCTCATCATGCTGACTTTGCGACCTAGATAAAATAAACTGGAACATCCCACAATATTCATTCCGTTGAGCGTGAATCGGGCATCAGAAATCTATCCGTTTTTCACGAATATCGTTTGCTTGCGCTTTGTTTCTGCTTAAGACCGTTTTCTACACTAGCATTATGAAACTCCGACATTGATTCCTTTGATCGATAATATTCGGTGTAATGAGTAAAGTACCATCATTGAGACGAAGGTGATGAAGTTATTCCTCATCGATTTTCTTCTTTATAAGATCATTCCATTGGGGAGCGAGTTAAACAGCAGTAGGAAGTAAATAGTTGTTACGTAGATGCCGGTTGGCGTGTACACTAGAAAAATGAAGGATTAGCATCACTGGCAGTCATTGATTGTAATTCTAAACGATATGTCTTTGTCGCTCTTTTCACTTCACGTCGTGTCGTCTTGGAATGAAGAGATCCTGGCGTTGCGATTTTAGTACATCTCATACAGGATCAACTATTGACTAGGAACAGCATCAAAAGTTTCTTATAACGAAGGAATTTAGACAAAGTGGAATTCAAACTCCTTTGACGCATAGATTAGTATCATGATTCTGGGGATATGAGGAACAAAAGACAATATGCCCAGTGCGTTATAGTTGCCCGTGTTGTTTACGTCGTTATACTGCTTTGCATAATGTTTCCGCAAGTTTCTCATAAAGTTGACTTAACACTCAACAGGTTGTAAATAGATTACACGTGTGAATAGACTAGCTAGATTATTCATGAAGACTGAAAATGGAATTCTAGAAAGTTCTGGTTCAATCCTATCTACTTCAGATACTGTGCAAATTCCTTCTTCTACGTTTCGTTTCTATGCACGGCTAATGTGGCTACTGAAGAATTCAGAGAAGAAACCTTTGAAAATTTTGTAGCACTTTCTTTCTTTTACACATAAATAATGGATGGTGTGGTGACACTATTTGTTAAAATAGTCTAAAACATCTGCATGTAGTTTGATCCGTTCAGTTACGTATGTCTCAATGTGACATTCTCTGAGCATTTTTTCGCTGATCTAGGCGTTATAATCGTGAGTGATGACCTAGTAGAATGTATAATATTCTTCGCAGAATTATTCTTATTTCATGTAGAACGCTTCAATATCACGAATAACGTTTTAGCTGTACTACCTTTTCATTAGTCTATAGATCTCAGGATATTTTTAATGACAGATTATAATGATACTGCTCATCAGTTGGACCAACTTTGAGGGAAAGTGCGTGGCACAGCAGTGAAGTTGTCATGGTGATACATAAGCCAAATCAGGATTGCGGCTTTCCTTAGGCTTGCCAAGCTTTCCATTCCTCTAGGGTCTGTAAATTGGTACTAAACAAATCTAGGTGATATAACTACCCTTGATTTGGTGAAGAGTGGTCAACTCAAGTCACTGTATAGATCAGGCTTGCATTCAACCACCCCCAGGATATCACGTTGAACAGGAATGCTACGCATCTTAAATGTTGAAACAGAAATTTACCAACTTTAAGACTTATTTTATTTAATTAGTTTACCTCTGCAAGCCTAACATCGCTCTGGTACGACTGAACGCTACCGTGCAGAAAGCTTTTTGTGCTTCAAGTAATTATACTCAATCCTTCCACTATATCATGACATTGTTTACACGAATTGATTGTAGAGTTGCTTCATAAAAAATATTCTTTGTATTTGTATGCAGCTTGCCAGCTTACCTTTAAGGAGAGGACAAGCTTAATAATTGAAAGCGATTCCTGGACGCCTCTAATATGTTTGAAGTGTTCCACTGTAGATTTTCAGCTGAACCAAAGTGATCAATACAAATATTTCACATACTCAAAGGCTAATACACACACTCATAAACTAATCTGATACTTTTTCAAAGTAACAAGCATACATAAAGAAAAGTTACCAGCCAATCCAGTACTCTACAATCCACATTAAAGTCTTAGTTGCTTGTCAGAATAGCCATAAAGTTTGTTTTGGTCTGTGGTTTCCCTACACTCGCTCACTTAGGTGAAGGGTCATTAACGCGTGTAACGCTTAATCAATCTCTTGATCAAACATTTTATATTATGCTACTTGTCAAATACGTTAGTTGGATGAACATCTTATCACATTTATTCTTATGTATCGGAAACTTTTTATTTTTCAATGTAATCCATCTAAATTTTTGTTAAGAAGTCGTTTCTAAAGGTGCTTTGTACCATTCCCTCATTTTCAATACGACTCAAGCATTTTCAAACTTTTTCGTTTTTTGCTTAACTCAATTTTCTAGTGCTATTGTTTGTTTGTTTGAACCAAATGTAAAAGGCAAAATGTTTTTAAATTTCTTACCGCTTATACAACATTTTTTAAATATGTTGGATTAAGTAAATTAATTATTAGCCAATGATTTGAAGCATTTCGATCATTACCATGACAGATGAGGTGCCGATGTGGACGAGAAGCGCCGACAAAATTTACATTTTTCAGATGTCATGTCCATAGTGAAATTTTTGGTAGCTCTGCTCATTGCTAACATAGCAAAGTGCTTGAATAGAGAGCAACTTCTGGAGCATATTAGAGAAAAACAAGAAACCAGGAACACGTTTGACGCTCGAGTTCATCGCCCTGTGCAACCGATCGGCTCTATTAACGGAGAGTACGTTATCGACCACAATTGCTCTCAGAAGCTAATTTTTTCTCAATAGAATTTGCAACGTAACGTGGCTTACGAACATATAATTCTTTATTGGTATAGAAGTGTATCTGTTTAAACGCGTTTTTGGTCATGTTGGTGCAAATGTGATTGCGGATTGTAGTTTGCCGTGCGATATTGGATGTTCTTGAAGGAACGTGGTTAGGCTAGCTTTGAATATGATCTACGAATTGAAAAATTATGCAAGGGAATAAATGAAACTGAAAAAGTGTAAATTTTATAAAAATATCACATTAGCATAAATTTCTTTCCCTATATATGCTTTTCTGTTAATAATGTTTTACTTGTTGTTCATTTTATGTTTATTATAGACTAAGAAATGGACATTTAAAAGAAGCAGATACAAGCACTTTTCTTATTTGCATTTAAAGTAGGTAGTAAAACAGCAGACGTAAATCGCAACATCAACAGCGTACTGCTAATGAAGGCATAGTGCAGTTGTGGCTCAATAAGTTTCGTAAACGAGGCACAAGCCCTGAAAACGGATAATGCAGTTACCGACGATGAGAAGTTCATCATGACCCATTGAGATCAATCAACTAAGCTGATACTCTCAAAGCCACACGAGATTTTGAAGAAGAACTTTCTTTTCGTTCCCTTTGCAGTTTATTTCTATATCTAAAGCAAATTGAAAAAGTGACAAGCTCGTTGAATGCAAACCTTATGAACTCTGTTGTGCTCGCGACAACGCGCGGCTACATTTCGCACAACTTGCTTGGAAAATAGTGTCTGGCAAATCGAGTAGCAAACATCGGCCTCCACCTTCCATATTCACAGGACTTTCACCAACTAACACTTTTCAAGGCATTTTAACATCTTCTAGCGGAGAAACACCTTTACAACTAACGGCAGGCACAAGTTGCTTTCCAAGATTTTCTGAAAAGCCAAAGGCATCGAACTCTATGTCACAATTTGCTGGGCAAGCTTATCTGCTACCAGTTCACCGATGAATGGAAGGTGGACTTGGCAAGCCCGGAGGCGGTCCCAAGTCGGAGTAAACTTATTGGGGTTTGCGTATCACTCCTGCATCACCAATGTGTTACGCCTTCTCGTTTGTTCCTATATTCATTGATTAAAATGTGTTTGAGCCTACCGATAGCGATTGAAAACCAACAGTTTGAAACTGCTAGTAAATACCTTCAATTCTTTAATACATGAATAAATGTTGGTGCAATGTGAGCTTTTGAATTCAATGCAAGATGGCAATGTATAATCCAATGCAATATTGAAGAATTATTACTAAGATGAATACATGTTTCAGGCCTATTTGGCCTCGTGTTCTACAGTCAGTACAATCAGAAGCTGAACTATTCCTTGATGACGACAATTTCGCTTATCGAGTACGTAATTTAGAGCAACAGCTCTATTGAGATTTTATGAGTAGCAAGCGAGTTATAAATAACTGCAAAAAAAATAATGCTGATGTGAAGACTTCTATGATGAGAACAGAATTTTGGAAAAGCAGATATGTCACGTGTATTTATTGAGGAAAAAGAGCAGTTGTCTTGAAACAAAGTGTCCTTACCTCCTTTATATGTGCCTCACTTGACGATTTGTTTCATTTTTATTGGGTTGGAAAATACATGACAATTTAATGCGATTATCTCACTTTTGTAACTATTCGTCCTTGTCGTTTTGACAACTTTTATTAGCTAGAGCGACAGACTATGCAACATAACAGCTATACGTAAATTTGCTATACGTAAATATAAATCTTACAGGTTTCACCTTATCGAGATGCTGCATCGTTGATCAGAAGAATGGATAAGCAAGAAAATTACGACAAGGTGATGAACTTCCTTGAAAAATACATTCGAGAATAACAATGATAAGCACACTTAGAATGTCAGTAATAAGTAAAATCAAAATTCATATCAACAATCGAAGCACAACAATAACAGGTGGGCAACGGCTTCAGAATGAATCATACGTAAACCAGCATTATTGGTGAACACCTTGAGAAGTTGTTAATTGGTGTACTATATCTCAAATCTCATACTACCATTTTTGTTTAGAACAAATCATATCAAGCTTGATATAATATTTTCATTATGTGTAAACAAAGATTTTGTTAACGAAGATAATATGAATCAAAGAAAAAAACAAATACGCGAAAGAAAAACAATAGCAACTAAGAACTCGAAGGCCGACATCACTCTGGATAGTTTGGATTGAAAAGCACTGGCATAAAAAACTCGAACATCGTCACTATTAATACCACAGCCAGAGTATAGAAGATCACAAACATGTATAACGAACGGCCCTTAACAAGTAATTATCGATCTGTCAGAAGTACTTTTAGCAGATGAAATTGCTAAATCTCATTCAACAAACTGAATTTCGAAGAGACCAGAATTCATTTCCAAAATACTGTTTCTAGAAGTTTAATATTTTAAAACAAGAAAAGAGAAGAGGAAAAATTGTCATAGAAATTGAGGCTTTAAAATTTAAATTCTGGAAAATAATAGCAAACATAAGATTTGCTAGACGGATCCGATTTGTAGACATGAAGCGGTTTTTTTTTTTCACTGAGAATTTTATGATAAAGCATAACCTTCAATGTGTGCTCGTGCTCCGGTCTGTTAAACGGATCTAGGTCGGTGCCAATCGTGATCTCTAAATAGAATATTCATTTCTGCAGATGAACTCTGAGGATCTTTAAATCATTGAAGAATGTCAAGTGCTTGGTATAGACAAGTGTATCTTTATGAAAATCTTACACACAACAGACAAAAGGAGGAGTGATCCAGTGAAATTCTTCTACAAACGTACGGGACTTTTCGTACTTTCTACCTCAATGTGCTATCGTTCCTCCATACAAGAATGAAGCGATAATCGATATTTACCACCAGCTTTGTGGAAAGCGTTTTTTTCTAACACCTTTGAATTTTCGGCTTGATATTTGCATTTAGCGCAACAAACTATGCTCATGAGCATATAAATTTGCAGGCTTTTGAGAGATGCTTTATAAAAAGGAAAACGTAATATAACGATACATAACAGATCGGAATAGACGTGAGTAATAGGTGTGTAAGCATTGAGCGATTCAAGTTTGTTATCTGGCAATAAATATACTTCTTAGCAAAAGTATGATTGAGAGATTGAAAAAGTTGATGATGTGTAGAGGACCAGCTGTCCTCGTTTTTGCTCAATAAACACAGGCCCATATATCACAAAAGCTTGTTGATATCTGAAGATAAGATAACAAACCTTTCCATGAATTCGAAAACATTTGCACATAAGTCAACGGACACTCTAGATTGATACCAGAAAGGTAAAGCGAACACAAAACCTAATTAAAGTGTATCGATGTTTAACCTATATCGATATACAAAGCTAATTTAATAATCTTGGTTTCTTGGATGGCACATCTTCACGCGTAGTATGGATCACAGCAGTCTTCCTTCATTTGTTTCTCGCACTACAGTCGTCCATAGTGGTGGCCTTCAATACACATGCTGTTCTCACAAAACACCTCCCGTGATCGCGAATTAACTAGTATGTGCAAACACAGGCTGGTAGTTTGCCTCAAGCACGCTCTCACACCCTTCAAATGGTAGCGAAGAAGGAAGCTCTCATATTCTCAGGTACAATTCCACAGTTGTTTCGTCTGAGGTTCTCTCTCAATATATCACCAGCCTACATGCGCGTTTTCGAGATTATCCATCATAATAATATTATCAGGTATGCTTAAGACTTATATTCTATAACCAAGCGATACATTTTTCTATAATTTGTACCCTGAAGATCAGCTTGATGTTCTAAGAAGATACCCTTGAAGCGTCCTGTGAGTAATTCTCAAAATTCAATGCATTGCTTCGACTCAGGCCTAGGCTGCATATCGGAGCGCCGTGCCAATTGTAGAATCAATCAAATAGCTGTTAGCGGATTTTCGAGTGTGTTAAATGATCAACCTCTTTTGGAAGTAGCCCATGCAGCAGATATGTCTAATGCATTCCATCACAATCCAAACCTGAGAAAGAATGACCGAGAATAATTGTCATTCAACGGGTGTTTGTTGGTATGCCAAAGTAGTCGTAGAACGAAAAGGTAGGAGTAAAACTCTCATTGAATCTATGGCGGGGTAGTTAGCATCCAAACTTCCCTAAGCAAAGTTGACAGAGGAACATGACATTAAGAACTTGACGATATTTCTTCGAAATAGTTCCCTTTTAAACTGTCTCCCTTGATCGTCCTTCTTTGTAAGCCTCTAACCATCCCAAGTCCGTAGCGCCAACCGATTTGCGCTCATCACACTATCGACGTTACCTGACATATTTCTTATTTAATCATATATAACTCGACTATTAGTGTCCGAATCTTTGTACGTTGATGTTGATGTTACTATGTTGTTTGTATTAAATGTATTTTACATCCATAAGAAGAACATAGAAACCTGCGTCTGAGAAGTATGCACAAAGTAGGAAACTCTAAGAGTTTATTGAGTTAAAGATGTGGATATAGCTGAATAGATAGATTATAAAACTATATATATATATATATATATATATATATATATATATATA
>KN716630.1:8814-20514 GCA_000816705.1 Dictyocaulus viviparus
TACAATGGCGACTATTAAAACTTGTTCACGACAATGTTCCGTGTATTAAATCCATGTTCAGAAACTGTGAAAGACCTGCTACCAAAGAAATTGAGTAACTAGAAAAGAATTGGGTTAATATAACCCGCTGATCGATAAAAATACGTTAAATAAATGAGATTTCTGCTTCGAAATGTGTATCAAACAAAAAGAAAATCGTGAGAAGGAACCAGAAGTTAAGTAGTAGCAATATTAAGAAAAAGCCTATATTAAGTCAACGCTGAAATTTTACGAAAACACGTAATTCATCTACAGTGCTCAAAATTATGACGATCTATATTCCGCATACCTTTGTAGTCTTCTGAAACCAAAGTGTTCTTCAATTGGTGTGAATTAGGCATTGGGTGTAATCTCACCTATTCTCAATTAAAAAATTGCTTCAAAAAAAAACATCTCACAATAGCCATGAATTTAAAAGACATTAAGATCCTCAACATAATCTACTCTTCATTTGGCAATGTGCTTGTAAGCTTACCACTCACCCTTCTTTCAGATTCTTACAATCATTGCAAACTTCTGAAACTCTTGGCCACATCTGTAGTAGAAGTTAAATCTTTCTAAATTGTGCTCAATACAATTCCTAACTTCATGAGGAACAGCTGTGAATTCATCTAGAAATACCAGTAACAAGACTTTATTGACAGCTGTTAAGCGATACGTTTGATGAATCATCTCCCAATGTTGCCTTAAACAATTACATGGTGTTCTGATTGGTGAGAACAATATCTTGGAATGAACAATTTCAAAAGTATTGAGGGAAAATCTGAAGTCCAAATCATACGAGCTCAACCTGTATGCACTTTTCTTTATACCGAATCTTGATATATATAAGGTATAGACACCTCATTAAAAGTGAAGAATAAGGTTCATTAGTATTAGAATATAGTTCCCAGTCATAACGAAGCCTCATGGATGCGGTCTACTCCAACCTCTGTTAATTCAACACATTAGTTATCCTACACACTTATTGGATAAACATGAACGCTAGAACTTATAACAACGATTACTGCTGATATCAGTAAAGCAATATAGAAGTTGCATCTTATACAAAATCAATTTAGAGAACGCAGCAAGAAGCGAGTTTCACGTTTTATGAAATTACCCGCGCATCGCTTTAAAGGAAATTAGGTGTCTCTGTGGTCCACATTATTATACAGCTAGCATAACATTCAAATACCTATTAGCCTTTTTGCATTGCATCATGTGAAGCCTTATATTAGTTGTTTAATGCTTTGTTTCGGATTTTTGAGTCTATATATTTTGTACTTCTTGAAAAAATTTAAAAAAGGTAGAAGATAAGATAAATGTCTTTTTGTTGCTCGCGAGAGTTTTCTACTCACCTTGAGAAAGGTTCCCGATTTCGTAAATGCATCGCATTGGTATTTTAGCTGCTAAGTTCTTAATATATAAAGCCTCTTAAGCTTATTCCTCTAAGCAGATTGTTCTTCTTACGAGTAATACGCATATATTTACCTATACTTGTTTTATTATTAGAGAATTATACATATTAGTCTATGCTTCCTACCGGTATCGTTTTTAGCATGCTACGAGCATTCGGAGCAATAGCTCATCTCGTGCGATATACTTACTTTGAAGGACCACATCGTATAATCGCTATTCATGCTATTAATCAAACTAGATTGAACAGTAGTGCGAATCCACAACGAAAGGGATTCATAGCTAAACTGGTAGATAACGTGAAAGAGGAACTAGAAAAAAATAAAGAATTACAAGTAAGTTAATGTACCAGGTTATTCATATTTAATTTTCCTTGTATGAAGTTAATATTATATGTTTTGTACAAATAGTATTTCTGATGCTGGTTTTTGTAATACATTTCTCTCGAAGTTATAAAAATATAGAGAACATTAAATGAGGGAATTTTGGTGTCATAAAACTTAGCTTTAGTTTGTCCAGAACCAATTTTTGATGTGTAGTATTTATACATAGTAAACAATGTTAATAATGCAGGTCGCATGCACTAGTACTGTTCATTTAAGAAAATTGTGTTTAGTATAGGTAACTTACTGCTGGCTTTCTCTTCTGATCACTACTCAATGGTCAAATTATCTTTGTTGAACATTTCACATTGTGGAATAAATTCTCATTATTATGGGTGGTACTTAGCTATTTTTTGCAAAGGGGAAGAGTAGGATAAGTGGCTCGGTTATGCCCGCTAAAATCTTATTTATCACTTTGGCTGTTTGCTTTGGTTATGACTGCCGTGAATTGTTAGTTTCTGTTTGGTTAATTCATTGTTTATGCGTTATTTATCAGATTTTGGGCATTCATGAACAATCGTAATGTATATAGAGCACTTTTTTTCACTTCTGAACTATCTTTGGGGGTGGTGTAGTACAGTAATTTGAAATGGCTTCAATTCAAACCAAGCCTTTTGCTGTTCTTTTGCATGTGTGTTTCTTAACAACGTTTTAATTATTTGATTTTATATAGTCTTATGTTGAATCTACGCCTTTTGTAATTTGCTGAATTTGAGGAACATCAAAGAATGTTGAGAAAAAGAATGGAGGAGTTGAATGATAGTGAAGCATTGAAAGATGCCAGACGGAAGTTTGTGAGTGATTTTTCAGAATATGAAATTGGATCTAGGTTTACCATGTGTTGCAAGTTTGCAGGAAATCGTGGAAAAGGAGACCTTGAAAAGCTCTGAATTAGTCAAAGCAAAGCTGGACGAATTAAGTGAGCAAATTAGTAAAGTAAGACAAACTTTCGCCTTACATTTGTTCCAATACTTATTTTCGTCTGTTTGCAGATGATTAAAGAGGTTCAAAAAACAGAAGCAGGAAAGAAAATAACAGCAGCAGGGGCAGAAGCGCTCAAACAGGTATCTCTTGGTACATTTTCAATCTTTCTTTTTGTGAAGTTTATTAATCATTTGGGACGCATAGCGAAGTGGTAGGAGGCGCCGCTGTGATACGCAGGCTTCCTGGGAAACCAAGGCCTCCATCACTGAGTAGAAGCGAATCAGTAAATTAGCATCAGAATAAAATCGATAGAATAAATGACTCAGCCTCATCGAGGCGTAATAATCTCAATTCAATCTATACATCATTCGAATTCAATTTTCTGCAAGGTATTATGAAGGCTAAGGCGTCGTGCTTTAATCGATAGATAACAATAGTGCCTATCCTTATACTCATTGTTTTTTTTATGAAAGCTTGTATTTTGACAATTAGGGAAATGACATAACAAATAAATTTTTTCCTCAAAAAAATCGCTTGTAGGCACGTTTTGCTGCTGAGCATGTAGAGAAGCTTGCCGAAAAAGTAGGAGACACAGAAGTTTACAAGCAGGTGTCAACAGTAAGGAAACTTTGAGTACTTCTTTTTCCAACGTATTTGCACGTTTTAAAAAGTTTATTTCTGTGTTAAAAAAGTATGTTCTGTTGAAGAGAATGATAAGTGACCGTATCGCACTTAACCTGGATCACCTGGGTTCCCGTTGATTATCCACAGAATCGAGTGTGCACCACTAAAACTAACATCTCTCCGTATCGCGCGCGAGAGTAGTCCAATGAGTTCATTTAGCTCTAGAAATTTCTCAAGCATCATAATCCCTTTTTAAGATCTCTATCAAAAAGTCGGACCGTACGGCTGTTGGTTTCCCTGCACTGTCGAAGTCGGCTAACATTTGCTTCGCTTGTTCGATGTTTAGTGTAGTGAATGCGATATCAGCGGCGAAGCGAAAATAGTGAAGATTTCGACCGTCGATTTTCAATTCCTTATAGTCCCATTCTATTCATTCCATGATGTTCTCAAAAGTGGTCTTGAATAGCTTTAGTAGTATAACTTCTTCGAACACCTCATTTAACGTTGATGATTATATCATTATAGAACGGGTAATTTTGATATTGAAATTCTTATATAGCTTACGAAGAATCTTGATATATGATGTCGGAAGCGCTTGATTAGTCAACGCTTCCATGACCGCTTCGTCTTTAAGGAGTCTAAAGCTTTTTCAAGATTAAGGTGAGTCAGTGGTTTTTTATATTCTCGGGATATTTCTATTAGTCTTTTGATTGTGTGAATATGGTCTATCGCGCTAAACCCTTTTCGAAATCAAGCTTGCTCACCTGGTTGTATTTCGTCTAATGTTCTGCCAATCTCATTAAAGATGAGTCGTGTTGATATCTCATAGTATATGGACAACAAGCAGTGTTTTACTGGGAACTGGTGGTAGATTCTTCAAATGTTTTTGTCTAATCTTGTCTGGCCCCAAGCACTGTACGAATTCTTGAGGAAGAGCGTTTGGAACAATCCTCTCACGATCGTATTTCCTCTCATTACATGGAAGTAGACGAATGTGGCTACCGAAGAGATCCCTGTAGTAATCGTAGACGATTTTCTTCATTGCCTTTCTGCAAGAGGTGTTCCGTTTAGGTTTCGGAAAGCAGTCATCTTGGTCTTGTGATTTGTGAAGCATCGGCGGGCATAGTAGCTGCTTTAGCTCCTCCACGCTGGCGTATCAACTCAAGAGTTCTTGAAGACAAACGTCTGTTGGTGGTTTATTAAACTCTCGGCCTTTTTTACGCTATCGTGGAGGTGCTTACCTAGCCAGTCACGTTCTCCGTCGATGATGTCAATTACGGTATTTCCCTAAAAGCTAAATTGTCTTGTTTATTTACTTTTGTTTTATTTAGGAATTTAGTTTCATAAAAATTGAAACTTTCTCTCCTTTGCATGTAAAGGGAAATTTGACGCGAATGAGGCGATGGTCGAATCCCGTGTAGAACTTTGCGACAACTGCGACATCATTTAGGCAAGAATTTCTATTTACTATGACGTCATCTATTTCGTGGTGGTATTTTCCATTAGGAGACTCCCGCGACTATCATAGGGATAAGATCTTTTAAAAACTGCGATATACCACGGATCATCTTGTTCCTCATGATAAACTTTGATAGCCGCTCTCTCTGTTCATTTCGTTCGACTCCATGGGTCCCAATGTGAAGTTCTTTAGGTGTTTTTCTACGACCAGTTCTACCATTAAAATAGCCTACAGTAATTTGCTATAATGTGTTATATTGACTCTGGTTCGGTAGACGTAAACTTTATTCCAAAGTGAGATGATGTACCTCGAACTTCTAAAATGAACATTTATTAAAAATATACCATATAAACGCAAAGTAACGTATCGATGCTGGTACAAAGGGGAAAGTGTCTATGAGAATAAACTTACCTGAGAGGAAATGAAGGGAAAGTGACGTGGCGGTTCAGGGAACGACATATCGAGAGTATTCTCGTTAGAAATTTTGGTTGAATAGGAGAGAAGTAAAGAGTAAAGTCGAAGACGGAAGAGAAAGTAGGTCAAAGTCAAAATGAAGTGAGATGTAAGATTGGAATGTATATAGCTTTATCCTATCAGAGTGGAATGATAGTGATGGAACTGATATGAGGTGGGAACGTTCAAGTAAAATGCAGAGGAAATTAGTAATATTTGCTACATGTGTGGTTTTCTCTGTAAAACTTGTCCAAGTCCATATTCAATGTTTTGATTTCTTCTTCATCGTGGTCTGAAGTAGGAGCGTAGACGACGAAAATTATCAAAGCTGGTAATAGTTCTCGTCTTTTGATACGTGAACTTACTATTCGAGTCATTAGTTGTTCAAAGGAATTGGTGCTCATGACCAAGTTCGAGCTCGTTGATAACAAGTACACCTACCCACCAACGCCTCTGCTACTTCTGTGTCGTAAACAACGCATATTGGCAGGTGTTTTCTCGTTTTGGTCATTCCTACGGCATCCAATATCCTTGACATGGTTTAGGAGGTTTCCTATGGAGAATTCTCGCGCAAGGGTTTGTGCTTTGTGTGTAAGTATCCTCAGTTTAGTCCTTTCACATTTAGACAGCCAAGTTTGACCCTGAGATCTCAGCACCCTTTTCATACCCGTGTAAACGATGCTGCCGCATTAGATGTTTTAAGTCATGATAATGAGGCCTACTTTTTTTTTACTGTTTATTCGAATTGTTCCCACAGCTAGACTGTAGAGCCGTTCCGCAGCAGTTAAAAAAATTTTATTAACTCATGAGTAACTTACCGGTCTATTCGAATGAGTGGACTGGAGTTCACATATTGGAGACGATTTCTACCCGCCTCCCATGTACTTCCTAGTCGTTCGGGCTTTTGGCCGGATCGACGAGCAAGATACAATTCGTATGCACCTAAGAACAACTACTTACATATAGATGTTTCTATGTGCATGCAGAAAGTATGAGTTGACTAGCACAGCACAATCAAGGAGTCCAGCATCTAAATCCAAACGCGTCTGGAAGCAAGTAAACGGTCGCTTTTGATTCACGATTCACATCCTGTCCGCCAGCATTCCATTTTTTGTATAGCGGCACATACACTCACGACTAAGCGGCTTCGAGATTCCTCAAAGATGGAGATCATTTGAATATAGGGGATATCAAATTAGCCAAGAAATTGTGATGTTCTTTTGCTCATCAGTTCAAAAGAACGGATTTGTTGCTTTGTTGAGAAATAATATGTCTACCTCTCATTTTCTTCCTTCTTGAGCTATATAATACTTATTGAAATATTTTTTCATCTTATCAAAATTAAACTGATTTCATTTGTTACTCGCAGTACTATTAACATCGAATGTTAGCTTTCTATATTTACGGCCAGTATTCTGGCCTCAAATTTCTCCATTTGGAGAACGAATTTATTCGGTCTTCAAATGTTTGGTCTCCAATCGATACTAAATCTTTTTCGCGGGTTATAAAATAGTTGAGCATTTTTTCTAAGTTTTCAGTCCATGAAAAACGTGAAAGATGAGATAGATACCATCACTGATGTTCGCATGTACTGTCGACCAGGTTGGTGCCAAATCAGCTTTATGTCACATCTATGCTCAAATTTGTATTGCAGAAGTTCTGTTTCCTTTATAGAAGTGTTGGAAAAAAGATCAGACGGTTATATCGACACTTTTACCAATCGTACCGTACAAGCAAACGAGTGAATTCTTTGTGCTTACTTTTGTTAAGTTGGAAGTTGGAACACTTTGTTATTTATTCCTAACACTTCATTGTTGAGATTTTAGTACCAAACTGCTTTCCACAACTTAAGCACAATCTGCGTACAACTTTCACTTTAAATTAAATTAATTTGAAGGCGAATAGACCACTGAAGTTTTTTTTTATTTAGTAGTTTCGCTACTTAAGTGTAAGATAAGTTATGATTGGGTATTGAGCAATCCCTGTTGCGGCATACGCTTACGCATTCGTGCTCATTGCGACTTTGTTAAGGTGGTTGCATGTGAGCTTAGTTTATATAGTGAGTTGAGGTAACTTCAGTCTTCACCAAATCAGTGCTATTTGTGTTTCCCCTTTTCCTATAACTTCAACGGATTAGTACCTGATAGGCCTTGTGGCAGATGGTGGGCGAACCTGAATCGGGCTTGCGTATTATTGTGATACCTCCGCCACTGCGTCATACACCCATCTTACTTAACAGTACGAAAAAAGGAAGAAATAATGCACAGTGGTTTTTCTAAAATTTCCTATTTGTAATTAATTGTAGGGACGCTACAAGCGTTACATTACATAAGGAGTCACGTTGGTATGCTGGATGGAAGAAATTTTCAGAAGAAAATGTGTATTACAACAGTTAGTTATACATGTTATGTTTGTTGATTCATTATTAATTTTTCTGTGTTATTCGCAATATATTATGTATGTTGCAGTTCATACTAATGTTAGAATAATTCAATTTGAGAGGTACTTGACTGGAAAATAAGATATGAAGAAAGTGATAACATCGTTGTTCGACTGATGCGTGGGCTAACAGAGAAACTTAGTAGTGTTTTTGGTGAGTGCTCTTTGTTAGAAAACGTTTCTTTAAGATATGTAGTGGCCGATGCGACGAAATTGTTGTGATGTCAGTGGCTTTGGAATGAATATTGATAGAAGATTTGCCGACTCAACAAGTGTGTGTTGGCTGGCTAACGAATATTAGTAATACCAGTAAATATCTTACGCTCGCCGTGAGTAGTTTGCCACGCGGGTCTTTAGTACTGCTTGCTTCGGACTTGTTTAGTCGAACTTCAAACCTGGGTAATTAAACCTTTATTTAAACAATATACAGAAATATTACATCAAGACTACAATAGCGATAAATTAGGAATTAAGACAATAGGATTATCATGGACAATTGTATAAGACTCCCAATAAAACGGGACAACAAAAGTCACTTTAATAGCGAAGGTGAAAGAAGGTTATGTTAGGGGTTATGAGTGAAGATTATGGAGTAGTATACTTACTGTATCCGCTTATATAGGGAAGAGGCGGAAACTTCGGAATGTTGGAACAATATCTTTTTCAGTTCCTCAGCTATGTTCATTTCGAGAATCAAATCGAAATAATTATGACTCAGGACATTTGAACTTTCACTCGCCTCTCTACCATTTACAATTTTCGATAAGATGTGTCAGAGACCAGAAATTAATATGATATATAATATCTCTTTCATTTGCATGTAATTTGGATGATGGATTAAAGATTACTCGACAGAGTATTCTCTATATGATGTTATCTTTTCAGGTGGTGAAAATCAAGTGTCAGAAGTACTCACAGAAATCGCTAAAGTCGATCCTTCTTTCGACAAAGGGGAATGGTTACGATTTTGTGAGAAGAAAGTCATACCCAATGTACTTGAAGCGTTTATACGTGGCGATTTAGAAGTGTTAAATGATTGGTGTCTTGAAAGGGTCAGTTCAGTCCAGCGAGGGTATTAGCCATTAATTTAATCAATAACATGTTTTATCTTCCTTATCTTCCTTATAACTCAGTAGGATTAGGTGATTTTTTCTATGTATGCATTAACTTTTTACTTTGTTTATATTTGCAGGCGTTTGTTGCACTATCTAACGTAATCAAGGAGTACGAAAAAATCAACTTCAATACAACTGACAGTCGAATAATTGACATAAGCAAAGTAGAGGTTGGATTCTTGTAGTTTTTCAATGGTCGTGGTCACAACTGGTTCATATAATTTTCAATATGATTAGATGGTTTCGGGTAAGATGATGGAGCAGGGTCCGGTATTGATTATAACATTCCAAGCTTTCATGATTCATGTTGTGAAAAACAGTGATGGAAAAGTTGTAGAAGGCGATCCTGTAAGTTATCTCAATTACTAGCAATTTAAATCTGTGGTCTTCTTCGTAATGCTTTCTTACGTTTTCACTAGAATGCACCAGTGCGTGTGCATCACGTGTGGATAATGTGTCGTGATATGGAAGAATATAATTCGGCAGTCGCTTGGAAGGTTTTAGAAGTTCATATGCAACAAGGACATCTCGCTATATAATTTGGTCTCTTCTCAATTTCAATCAAGGATGTTTGGAATGTAAAAAGTAACTTTTGATAACATTTATATAGTTTTGTTTGTAAAATATATAATTCCTTCAATCAAAACCTTCCATATAACTATTACGTGTTTGACATCTACGTCTTGATTTCCAAACTGCCTTATTTAATCTCAGCCCATATTTTTGTAGTGTAGAAGTATGGAAGTGAAATTTATTTCTTGAAGGCGGGCTTTAATATCGCGTTGTAATTTTACTATTATTTGTTATTAGTGGAATTTTTCTAAATGCAAGCCAAGTTGTAGTTTTCGAAATATACTAGTGTTAATTGCTCATTGAACGCTCTTAATATAAATTCCTCTTGTCTCATTTGACATTTTCCTATGTCCCTGGTGATATTATTGTTGTGTTGTTAATGTTGATAAACCTGTCTTCCAGGCATCTTCTGAGTTTTATTGATTTGCTGTGTTTTCAAATTGAGCATATTCAAGATGCATAAATAGATGTGGAAGCTTATGGAAAGCATAATAGCTATGAAATTATTAATATGTAATACCATGCGTATTAGATCTCTTGTGATAAGATACTTTGATGTTGTTCAAGTTCTTAGAAGAAACGTCATATCGTTATTCAGGTTTGTGGAAGAGACATCATGTCTGTTACATAGCTTAAAAAAATTACTTCCATAATCTTGTAGACAATTCTTCATTATCCCACGGTATTGTAATGGTAATGGACCAGAGCAGTTAACATATTACCACCATGAAATAGTGAAACACTGAGTGGTCTGGTGCTGAGCATCTCGGCACTGCAGTTGGTGGCACAATAGACGGCAAATGTTCAAGATGCTCGTACTACTCCCTATGTACGGTCCCTAGTTTTGCGACTAGCTCAAAACTGTGGGATATCAGTACTATACCATTGTAATGTGTCATAGTAGAAACCATAACAATTACTACAAAGGTTTTACAGTAGTTTCACTGAATATTGAAATTGTCAGGGCAGTTTATTTTAACAGTATTCAGCTTTATATATGTATCCTATTTCTGATTTGTTGTATAGTAGACATTCGGGATATATATCGTTTTCATCGATATTTGTTGCATGATAATGGATCCACTTTCATAAAGAACTGCGCGATATGATCGCATGAAATCTACATATGAAAGTCGTCATCGCGGTCTTGTTATGGGCGCGCGACACGCCATTAGTGCTAACGACCCTTTGTTCTTGTATCGATGTGAACTTTGAGTATTGCACACAGTTCTGTTGAGTGCTTCATTTTTCTTGAAAGGACTTGCAAAATTACCAAATATAGCAATTACGTTTCGTCATTCAACAATCATTGTTCTATTTTATTCATTTGATCATACATTCATATATATATATATATGAATTCTGATGATTCTGTGATGATCGAGTGAGTAAGGAAATTGACAACTATCATTAGACAAATTGACAATTATCATTAGCATAAACGTAACAATATTTTCATATAAATAGGCCACCACTAAGAAGTCAAAAAGCCTTATTAAATGTAAATGCCATAAAGTGATTTGAAAAAAAAGTATTAAAATTGAAATTCAATACGATGATGTGACGCAATAAGTACATTTGTACAGTTCAATTCCTTATTCAGCTTTCAATTGAGGACAAGTGCATTTTTTCTTAAAGCCAGGATAGTTTGTTATCGTTGTTCTTTTTTTCTCGTCCAGACATATCAGAACTGGAGCCTCCCATAACAACGTCGATAATATGCATATGGAAAAATACAGTGTAAAAGCTTTGTTTGTTCATAGCATTTTCAATTGTTTGATACCGAATATTTTAAAAATATGCGAGTAAAGCGTCCAATTTTCCATGAAAATCAATAATTCTTGACAGCTGAGTTCGAAATCACATGACCAGCTCGTTCTCAGTGCCTCCATTATTTGTGTTTTTTTAGCTATGCTTTCTTCCTATTTTGCGTTCATCGAATCATCTTTTGTAATGAATCCAGTACTGCTGAAAGTATTATCTCTTGCGGTCATTTCTATCAATTTTCCATCAACTGTGATAGGTTATAATGGCTTTGCTCTTATATTTCTAATGTTGTTGAGTTAATCAAAATCTTGGAACCTAAGGCGGAAGTTGTCCTTGGATTTGACGTTGTTCCGTCTGCAGTTACAACTTTTGCGGCTTAATTCAGCATCACTACTGAAAATACAACAATTACTTCATTAGTATATTTTAATTTCCTATTGACCGTTTGTTTGTTTAGTTTCGTTTGTCTTAGTTTTTATTCATTATTCCTTTTTTACATCTAGGGGATTTTATTTGGCGTATATTA
>KN716630.1:26177-37019 GCA_000816705.1 Dictyocaulus viviparus
GTTTATGATAGTCCAGTTATTCCCGAATGGTTAAAATTTTTCACGATTATCAATTCGTACCTTTTAAGTTTACAGTAGAATTCGATTCAATATGAAATGTGCACTATCTGTAACATCGAAAAAAACTTTTTTCGTCGTTGAATGCTCTATATCAGCTTTCTGAGTTCAACGTCATCGTAAGCTTCAGATGATTAAGTTGGATATCATAAACAGAAATAATTCCCTTAATTATTAAATCTCGTTCAATCAAATGATACATTTCAGTAGATGGCAGTTATGAAGTCGTATAAATATGAAATTTTGTGTTTGACCAGCAATATTTACTACAGGATAGAAGTGAGGAGTACACATTTTGAATAATTGCATCATTGAATAGTGTGACGATGTTTTTATTTATTGTTTATGAATAAGATATCACAATTCCAAACACTTTATTGTTTCTCCTTCCTTATGTAATCATAGAAATTCACAACAAATTTACCGACAGTAACATGTCGAATACGGTTTACAACAAACTTCGTGTTTTAGAACAAGAGTGACAGCAAAGTAGAACAGCAGTATCGTTTGTAGACGAATTCATTGTGAGCAGTGTATTCAAGTATACGCAACGAACTATTCAGCACATTCAGTAAAACTTTCATCAACAAAATGAAATCATGACACACTCCAACTTTGAAAGCGACGTGTAAAGGCGATGTCGTATGTAAATTTATACGATTTAGTAATTCGTAAAATGAGTAGTCAGAAGCAAGCAAGACTGTCTATCCTCCAATATTTTTGTTCATGAGGAGTATGACGGTTGCATTTGAACATTTGTCATGAAATACTCCAAGACTTAGGATAACAAGAACCTCTGCGAATTGAAAAAAACAGATACTTGACCTAATAATGAACGAGAAAGCTTCATTAATAAGTCTATGTCTTGCCTTCATATCTATGGAAGAGATCCATGGATTCAGAAAGATTTCGTCGTTATGTAAACAATATTGCCATCTTTAATACAAGTCATCTAATATTGTTTTAAAAGTTATCGGAGCGGAATTTAATCACCAATCGTCCCAAGCGTTATCTATTAAGGAGGGCGTGTAGCGTAGTGATTGAAGTGCCACAATGATACATAAGCAGATTTGGATAACTGCACATAGTGTTATAGGTGTAACTCTGCTGATCAAGTACGAAATCACTACGAGTTCGGTAAATCGATACGATAAAAAACGCGAAAACTATAAATGGAAGTCTAGAAAAGACTAAAAATACTGACTTGATAGAGGGTGAACAACACAAATCAATGTACGTAACATCCTCATAATCAATTACCTCTATGATATCGTGTTGAACACGAAAGTATAAGCATTTTCTGGCATTAATTAACCGCCAAAAGTTATCCAACCGTCCCAAATCGAATAAGTTAACCGAGATCAAATTTGAAACACTACTTTCCAGATATTTCTGCTCTTATTTCTAGCCTCATTGATGTGCTGTCGATTGCACTACCGAGATCCTCGTTCTGCGATAACTCAATGTACCGCCGGTACTTTTCAGTATACATATTGCCAGTACTCTCCCGTTGATGGATTTCAATTTGGCAATCATTTACCAGATCATATATCAACAGAAGTTATCTATATAGAATGAAAAAAATAAGCATTACAGAAATATTCCTACTTAATCATCATAAGAAGAGAGCAATTACAAAGACCTGTAGTAATACATCTTATCAACTGAGCGTCGAACACAGATCGTATATTTACACCAAGAAAAAATTTATGCGATTTTCTCCGTACACATCACAATTTGGTTAGAGGCTCTTTCATGGATCTTCCAAGTGAAATTGATATGCAGAGAAAGTAAATAAGATTCCAATAAGTATCAAGCGTTAATAACTTGACAACAGAACTGTGATAATAGAATGATTATACTTTCGATAACATTTAATGAATTCTTCCACAATGTCTTAATCCGGTCGTGTCTTCACAGCTCGATTTTGATCACAATAATCGATAATAGACGCCCCACATCAAGGAAAAAGCATTAAAACTGTATGAATTTTATTATTAATCGATAAAACTCACGCTTGCGATCATTCTCAGCAGTTTAATACACACTGGACTAAATACATGGCTAAAAACTGGTTTTCTATGATAGCTTTATCCTTTTTTTTTCTAAAGGATTTATGCACCAGCTATTCTCTACCTTATGTCATATTACTGTCATATAAATAATACTGATTTTCATATAAATAATACTGATTTCAAGTTTAAATTAGGCAAACGCGTACTCTCATCCATGGTGAAAACAAACCATCATTGACACTGACAGCTTCTCTTGACAGTAATAGATATCCCATCAAAATAAAAACTGCTGAAGAGAAAAGGAATTTTGATAGTGTTCTACAATAATGCACTATTTTTCAACCTCATTATTCATACAATAGCCTTGATTTCCATCACGTTCATTACCAATGCTGATTTCATTTGCCAAGGGTTTATATGTTAAAGAATTATACACGTTATAGCAAAAATTATGCCCAATCTTGAATCATCTAAATAAATTACTGTCTTATCTGTCACTTTACAGCAATGATAGCACATGACGAACACAACAAATATCTATTCAGAAGAAAACGGTCACTTGGAAATAGCTATAATATCCGGTATGGTGGTGAACTCATCGACAGTTTCCAATTTCTTCCATAACCCTTAACAGATTTGGAAGCTTATAAAACATAAATTGCTCGACTAAAGAACGGATTAAAGATTAGTCTAGTCAGTTTCTTCACTATAATCGCTCCAACTTTTTCTAGTTTCTCGAAAAAAAACACACTGCTAAGCTATGGATTTCTTCTCATTCTTATTGTGGCAGACAACCTTGTCACGGCATCTTTGCCCTCGTAAAAAAGCCAAAAAAGTTACCTATTGACAGTGATTAAGTTTTCAATATCTACATCGTGCATTTCCTTTTAATGGCGGATACTGGACAAAGCTTTGAAAAATACTTGTGTGTAGTAACTGGTAACTGAATTTTATTCATTTTCAATTTCAATCTGTCTTTCAAAAAGCTTCAAAATCATACAAAAAAACACCGAAATTGTTTAGGTCTTTATGACATAATTTTGATAAATCGAATGACCAAATCTATAAAACAACACTATAATATCCGAATGAACACGTATTTCTGAAAATAATCGAAAAATTAACGGATATCAAATTTAACGAAGGGCTTGACAACAATCAAAGTTTGCTTGTATAAAAACTATAGTAACACGCTACGATACCTACAAAATATAAAAAATATAACTTGGAAACAAATTTTAAGCAAATGGGAAAACAATGATGAAAACCGTTAGTTGCACCACATCATTTATGAGGACAGCTAATTCATGTCTTTATATCTACTGAAAAATGTGGCTCGCACTCGTTCTTGATGAGAGGCCTCAGCACAGTGAAGCACTCTGGAGCCTGCCGATCCCAAACCAGCTCCCTCGATACGTCTTTGAGTCTCTATTGGATTAATGATTCCTGGAAACATCCCCTTCATAGGCGCTTGCCTCAATAAGTTACATTAAAGTCACTTTGTTGACCAATAGATAGTTATTAGGGGTTGATGAATTACAAATCAGAACACAAAGTACTTGTGCACCAGGGAGCTTTAACACTAGCTACAAACTTCATTTAAAAAAAAAGACATTGAGGAAGAACGATGACCTTGTCCATTTCGTCCAACACCTTGGCCCTCTCGCCACCCCATGCCTTTCAGCAGTCGGCTTCCAATGTTATCATCACCTAACGGGCGCATTGACGCCGCTTCCGACTCCTTTCTCAAAGCTTCTTCACTACGACTACCAAAATCTTCTCTAGGATACTCGGAAACTGTAAGAATTATTCAACATTTATTTATTTTGCAGAAATACACGCACATACACAGAAAAATGACTGACCTCCAGGATCCAAACCAAACGCTTGACGCCTTTCCTTTGCACGATCTCTGTAGACAACTTTTTGCTCTACAGGGGGTTCAATAGCATGTGTCAGAGCTTGTTGAGCATCAGCATCATCTTCCATCATAGCTTTTACGTACTGTCGACCCCATTCGACACTTTTCTCTTCCAAATTTTTCTACAAAAAGAATGATGGAATCAAATGATAATCAAGTGCAGAACGAAATATGCAGAATTCAAAACTCAGTAAGAAATAGTCACAAACATATACGAGACAATGATAAACATCAAAATCTCAAATCACATCGGTAACTCGAACCTTGTTTCACACATTTCCATATTTCACCTGAACCTACCTTATGTAAATCGCTTTTTTCCACGTGTTTACGTAATACGTCTACACTTGGAAACGCTCTTTTGCACAAAAGACACATTTTTTTTCCTTCATCGACCAACGATCGTTCCATCATTTCACGATGCTCCTGAGCTGTTGGTAAATGCCGTCGAGGGGGCACAGTAGCATCTGTAACGGATGTTGTCGGACCACACATAATTCACTTTATGTGACAATAAGATATTTTCTTACTTTGTGTATGTACCCAAATACTGCAATAAGTAGGATGGCACAAAAGTATCTCAAAACCTCTCATCGCCAACATTATATCAAGAGGGTCTTTTTTCTAACGCGAAATATTCTTGTGTAAAATTTTCGAAAATTTAAAATGGTTATCATATAACCTTCTGTAGAAATACGCTTCTTCTCGTCTCCAGAACCGTCCTCTTCATCTGAGTCGTTCACATGTGCCAAAGGATTCTGAACAAATTGATGACCAGATATATTTATTTCTATTCAAAATATATGGTGAAAAAACTACCTGACTTTTTTCCAGCATTTTATGAGCGACATTAGCTCCAGCACCTCCTGCCACTTGTGCAGTTTCGAAAGCGCTCTTTGTTTCTAGTGGTTTAACAAGTGGTTTCAATGATAACTGTACTTTACTCGCTTTCTCTTGTTTCTTGGCCCATTTCAACATCTCTTTGGCAATGTCATTGGCACTTTTCTGTACGATAGGCTTTTCGAAATAATTCAATTTCAAAATAAGAAATCAGAAGCAGATCATGTTACAATAAGAGTGAGACATGCGTCATTTAACCATCATACAACAATCTTTCTTTCAGAGGATAAACAGCATACTAAATGACCAAGTACCGTTTTGACAATTATTATGATGCATAGATTCAAACCACATATAAAATCATACATTACAGAAGTTTTTTGTGTATGACACAAAGCGACGCATTTTGACAGATAGTCACGGCCTACGGTTACCTTACCTTCTGCTCCTCCTGTTTATCCGCAGGTTTCTTTTCTTCACTCGACTGTGTTGCCTCAGCAGAGTTCGTATTTGTATTTGCAGCAGCCGTAGTAGCATCCTGAAATTCTCAACTAATCCTTAAACGGTCACATTTGACCTCAGTTCCAGGTATTTCACAACCAACCGCGTTATCTTCAATAGGGAAATAAGTGCTGTATGTTGCATCCCACGTACACCATTTTCTTATATCATTGTTGAAATAATAACCCGTTTTCTGGTCATAAAAGAACTTGGTTTCAGGATCCACATAATAGCCTGATGTTTGGTCAAAACAAAACGTTGCAGGATTAGGTACTACTGAAAAAAGACAATATAAATCTTCAACGTTGATACCTTTGTTATAAAACATGGCATAAAAGTTTTTAAACTTTTAAACTTAACTTAGCAAAAAAACGATATACAACAGAATAAGAGCAATTAATGTTGAGCTCGAGAATTAGTTAACAGTTTATCAAAAACCTACCGTATTTCGAAAACACTCCTCGTGGAGTAGGGGTCATGCCAATGATGCCATTAACTGGTGTGGTAGCAACTACAGCATAGGATGGCTGTTGCACTGATGTTGTTCCTGACTGCAAGCAAATTTTTTTCTACAACATTTCAGTGCACATATTCGTCACAAGCATAAAACAAACTTGTTGTGCTACTGGCAAATTAAAACCATGTTGCGTCGATGTAATTAATGATTGCGGTTGCCCCTGCTGCTGCTGCTGCTGCATGAGAATCATGTGTTGGGGTGGTACGGCCACATTTGGCGGCTGTAAAGCAACACTTACTCACTGCACAAAAACAACTACTGAAAATATTAACCGTGAGTCTAAAAAGTTAACTCTAAATTTATTTCCAAGTTGAACCAAATATATCACTTTCAAGTAATTATAGAACTAAAACTTGTAGAAAAAAAATTTAAGAAATTGCTAATATGAAAAGTATCGACTCAACACCAACCATTGTATGGCCCTGTGATTGTCGTAGAGCTGCCATAGCCGCTTGAGCTACTTCAGCACCATGGGCTATATGTGTATATTAATTAGGAAAAAAACCTGATAAAATCCAAACATATCAAGTTCGCAAAATACCAAAAATTAAATAATGAAACAGATCTTGAAAAAAGGTTTAAAAAAGTGTTGTGCGAGAAACAAACCGTTGGGATTCAATCCAACTGCATTTTGTTGCGGGATCATATTTCGATTTTGAAGCATATTAATTTGCTGCCGTATAAGATGTGACATTGAATGGCGACAAAATGTCATCACTACTTAAACAATGAATCCTTTTTAGACAAATCATAAATCCCAAAACAAAAGGAAAAACAAAAAACTAATTTTAACACACCATCTCTGCCACCAATTTTGATAGGTGCTTTATATGACGAGTTTAACAATAGCGTTGCTTCATCGCTACTCTTCATCTGAATGTATGCATACTGCTTAGAATCAGAAATTTGTAGTTGAACTATTGATGTCAGAGCAGTGTATTGGCTGAGACCCTCGAATAAAGTTGCTGTCGTACATCCTTCAGGCAATGCACGTAAAAGAAGTGCTGTAATAAATTTCAAGAAATAAGTCAATTGAATCAATCGCTTCTATACAATGTCATTCATATTACGAAAATAATGTCATACTATGACTCAAAACTTACTATCACAAGGTACCACGCCGACCATATGAAGACCTTGTCTCTCAAGCTTCATTGATGCTCCTTTTTCAGTATCGCATTTGAAACATGCATCACGCTTGAAAAAATTTTGAACTGAGCACTGAAAAACTATGAATAAATCACATTGCATGGAATAAATTAAAGAAATAAAATGTTAAAATGTAAACCACAATGCTTTTAGATCCATTGGACTGCTTATTCAGCATTATTCTACGACATAATACATTACGAATCGAACAACGTTACATTAGCACATGTCCAATCGTGATCTGTACGACGTCCACAACTTGCTGGATCGCTTTTTGCGTATTCCACTTGTACGCGACGACCATCCGATAATGTCAACCAACCCTATACTAACAAAAATTCGTCGTGAAGATTCCTATTTAAACTTTTTATACAAATCTTCTTAATTATGACGTAATACATTCGTTTTCTTCACTTGCTTCCGAAAAAACTGAAGCAATACAACATCCTAATCGGTAAGTATAATAAGCTCTTTCCCGTTTACTTGAACAAATCACTGTTGACCATTTCTTTTTTGGACTTTATATTCACACAAGACTGCTTAAGAAATATATTGTATATTTTGATTGAATCACCGTAATGTACTAATGACACAAAAATAAAACGTGATTTTTCCCCACTTTTTCCCACTTTGCAAGATCCAAAAAAGGGATGGTCACTACTTTTTGGAGATCGAGCAATAAGACAGCAACTATTTGATAACACAGCTTTTTAATACGTTACCTGACGCCACTGAAATATCTGAAAAGGTGGGTCAGGTGATCAATGAAAAGTAGAAATGAGTCAAATATGCGACTCAATTAAAATGAAAGGTCATCGATATTAATGAAAACAGTTGGCGATTGTATGGAGCGAGACCTGGTTCTCGTCCATCCATTTGATGGCCGTCTTCACATCAGCAAAGTCGATAAAACCGAACGAACGCGAGCCACCTGCAGCGATTCAAGCATTCGCGCAGGTTATGACAAATATCAACAAGTAATCAAGGCACACAATGAACGAGATATGTATACCAATGCATGAAGAACAGACATTAACAAACGACAATGGACATTATCATGTTTAAAAAAAACTACAAGAGAGGAAATTCAGCACATTTTCGTACCAGAGATGATTAGCCTAGACTCGGAATAATAATAATTGGTTATATTTTTTTTCTAACATAAGGCAAAAAAAGCTATATGTAATTTCTCATTTCGTAACAATTATCTAAGAATGTTTCCTTCACTAATTTTACTTTTACTAAACATGTAATATTAATGGCCTCAGATAATATTTAAACGTAAAGACGGTGCTGTGTGACTTCAGATAAAATGTGGAAGTCACGTATATAAATATGCTTTGTAATAATCAATGTACCTACAAAAAACTACGTGTATTAAAGACGTTGGAAAAGCAGGAGAAAAGACCACAATGTAGCTTCATGTAAATATAAATGGAAATTGAGTCTGAAATGTATACGCCTACCATTTGCTTCTTATTAATTATTTAATAAAAGGTTTACGAAGCTCATATTAACAAAAAAATTATACTTAAATTTATATTGGGTGAGTGAGATAACATATGGAATAGAATTGGACTCCACAGTAGCCTTAACAATCATAGAAAGAATCCAATACAAATAAAATTACAGAACCCATCTATTTAGGATTTCCCACTATGGGCATGCTAGAGCGAACACCTCTCACCTCGACGATTAATCACACGAATATCCTGTGGTAGATAACCCGATGATGCGAGAACCAACGCAATCTTCAACACAGAGATTAAGAAACATAAGTTTATATGTTCGCCCGCCCAGTTTCAACGATACTTACGGCATTTCTATCAACATTGCTCGGCATATTAAGTAGAGCCAGCTTGTTTACGGGTACCGCGGCATAGGGTTCTCTTTCCTGTAATTGCATAATAGTTGTGACGAATACGTGAACTTTCACATTATTTATGCTGCGCATGACATAATCTAGATGAAGTACTGGCAATGATTCCATTAATGAAAAACACCAATTCGATGTCTTCTTACTCTGCTTCTGGAACGCGAACGTCGCCTTCGGACTGGCGAGCGAGAATGAGAGCGACTTCGACCTGGAATTGCAAATATGTTGAAGATAACACAATTATTCTGACAGCAAACCAATTTGTTCATGATATTTAGTTGTACTTCATATAGCGTTACAGTGGTAAATACCACACAACCCTCCCAATTTACAAAAGTCTCTCAATTCCCTCTCTATTACAATTATACTAGAAAAGATTTACAACAAATAAATAGTTATCGCAAATATCGGTGTGCCTCATTTCCTTCAGATTCTAAGGTTATTGTTAAATAGAAAAATCAGTTGATCAACAATACAATCATCATCAGTACTAATGATATATAATTAATTGCTGAGTGAAGATCGGATTTCTTCCGTCCAGAAAGGATAAGAGTAGCAGTCATAAAAGTCGGTGAGACCATATTTAATTTGGTCAAACTCCTTTTTACCGCACAAGCGCTGGTTCGTAGAAACGATGATAATCTAATTCAAAAATATCAGAAGTATACAACGGATATGGTTCGAGGCATTTTATTGTGGCAAGTTGAAGTGGCAATGTGTAAAATCGAACGTTATCCTGTCAAAAGACAGTAAAGACAGTCGCTTCGGATGTTTCGTCTTCACTTCTGTAGCAAACTTCCAAAGTTACACGTATACAAAGGCACTGATTATCTGCTTATTGTCAAGCAGTTTCCTAAATATCTCAGCAAATCCTAGAAAATTGAGCAAGCAATTCGGCTTTCGGTTAAGTTGTGGGATGTTTGCCGCGGTCAGCAAGCGTGATAGGTAATTTTTTAATTTTACGTAACTTTACAGGAGACCAAGAGCAGAAAACCGACATAAGACAACTCAATACAGGGAGATTTGTTATCCGTGGACAGAAGGTCGCCACAAGAAACGTCGGTGGCGTCGGCTTCCGTCGTCCATCTCGTCGACTCTTATGAGATCCTACCTCCTCGTTTAGCCATACTCCATCCCCAACCACGGCGTCATAAGAAAATCAACATGATTGCTACTCACCAACCGGTGTAGCAAATAAGAACGAATTAGACGCATTTTACGAGTTGGAAAAAGTTATCCGTAACGAAAAATACTTTTACAAATTTGTAGTCGGAGACTTCGACGCGAGAATGGGAACGATGGACGAAAAGTGCTATGGGATGGGAAACATTGGATTAGGAGATCAAAACGAAAATAGAGAACGTCTTGCGGCATTCTTACCTGCAGCACGCCTCTTCCATGAAAACTCATTCTTTGTGAAGAACTAGAGAAGAAAATCTGTCATCGCACGAAGAGAAGAAAAGTCTTTTACGATGGAAACATTCTCAACGATAACGTTTACAAAAATGACCTTTAGATGAAAGATGACCCGACTGAAGATTATGAACTGCTTATGAAAAGATTGCACGAATGTGCCGAATAGGCTTCAGTCTCCCAATTCAGAAGATGACAACGGAATTCTGCAGCTACCAAAGAAATGCTCAAAATTAGGAGAGGACTAATGCTGAATCCAACCGCAACCCGTCTGACACGGCTGGTAATCAGTGCCAACTGTAGAAGATCGTTGCAAGAAGATCTAAAACGGTACAAACAAGAAAGACTATTGGAAGAAGTTCAACAACGAACTAGTCTAAAGAAGTGTCGTCAAGACCTCCGTGATTACCGTGTCCCTCTGTCAGCTTTGCTTAGCGAAGACGAGATACCAACTAATTCCCGCTCCTGAACCGGACAATATAAATCCAGATTTCCTTCTAGCTGGTAGCCACAAACTACATGCAATTCTGGCGCGCCATATGACAAGATATCT
>KN716630.1:37119-53694 GCA_000816705.1 Dictyocaulus viviparus
AGAATCCTTCCATAAATTCGTTGTCAGATACTTCAACGCGAGAATGGGAACGATGGATGAAAAGCACTATAGGATCGGAAAGTTGGGATTAGAAGATCGAAACGAAAATGGAGAACGTTTTGCGGCACTCTTATCCACAGCACTCCTTTTCCATGGAAACTCATTTTTTGTGAAGAAAGAACAGGACGATGGACATGGGAGTTACCAAACGGAACGGCCCACACGGAGATCGATTATATTCTTACTGACAGAAGATGGTGTCTCCTAGATTCGTCGGCAGTAATATCTTTCTGCACAGGATCTGATCACCGCCTCCTTCGTGCGAAGATTCGTTTCAGCAGAAAACTAGAAGAGAAAATCTATCATCGCACAAAAAGAAAAGAAGTCGCTTATAATGGAAACGTTCTCAACGATATCCATTCCATATATGACTGGTAGATGAAAGATGACCCGACTGAAGAATATGAAATGCTTATGAGAAGATTGCACGAATGTGCCGAAAAGGCTTCAGTCTCCCAATTCAGAAGATGACAACGCAATTCTGCAGCTACCAAAGAAATGCTTAAAATTAGGAGAGGACTAATGCTGAATTCAACCGCAACCCGTCTGACACGGCTGGTAATCAGTGCCAACTGTAGAAGATCGTTGCAAGAAGATCTAAAACGGTACAAACAAGAAAGACTATTGGAAGAAGTTCAACAACGAACTAGTCTAAAGAAGTGTCGTCAAGACCTCCGTGATTACCGTGTCCCTCTGGCAGCTTTGCTTAACGAAGACGAGATACCAACTAATTCCCGCTCCTGGACCGGACAAGATAAATGTCGACTTCCTTCGAGCTGGTAGCCACAAACTACATGCAATTCTGGCGCGCCATATGACAAGATATCTTCAGAATGGAAAGATACCAGATCAGTGGAAAACCTCGCGCACGGTCCTTCTACAAAAGAAAAGGGATCGAAGAGATATTCAAAATTACCGTCCGATTTGCTTGTTGAATGTACTCTACAAGCTCTTTACGAAAATTATTCTGTTACGCATAACAACAACATTGGATGAGGCTCAACCTGTAGAACAATCAGGATTACGCAAAAGATTATGCTGCATGGACCACATCCAAGCGGTAGCAAGAGTTATAGAGGCCTGTCGAGAATACCACCTGCGCCTTGTTCTCACCCTCGTCGACTACGAAAAAGCATTCGACAGCGTCGAGAGCGGTGCTGTCAGCGCTTGTCGATCAAGGAATGGAACCGTACTATTAAAAATCCTTGACGGCTGTTATCGAGATTGCACAACGAAAACCATCCCTATAAAAAAAGGAGTTCGACAAAGCGACACGATCTCGCCGAAGCTGTTTACTGCCATATTGCAATAGATGAGGTCGTTGGATTATGACAAAAGAGGCATACATATCGATAGAAAACTATCAAACCTTCGTTTTGCGAACGACACCATCCTATTTTCGACGAGTACAGAGGAAGTAGAGATGATGTTGAACGAATTGAACGAAATTGAGAAAAACATAGGATTGCGAATAAATAAGAAAAAGATCTAATTAATGAAATACTCATGGTGCAATGAAAATCGAATCAATATTGGTGGTTTCGAAACCAAATCTTACGTATATCTTGGGCGATCTATGAATATGGAGAACGATATGAAAGAAGAATTAAGCAGGAGAGCCGCATGGGCTGTAATTGGACCTCTAAACGAGGTCACCAATCAATTGACACACCCAAAAATACTGCTCAACTTTACAACTCTATAGTTCTCTTTGTTCTTTGCTACGCATCCGAGACCTGGGTTGAAACCTCCAACCACGTCAAGGATTTTACGAACTACTCACAAGGCGCTCCAAAGAAGTCTTAAATATAACTGGCGAACACAACATCAAGCTCACAGCTCAACATCTTTGGCGGTGGTCTCCCAAGTCCGCAGTACTGAAATCTCCAAGATCCTGAGGAACACGTGTCAAAAGCAAAACAGGTGGGTTTGTCATATAATGAGAAGAGAAGACGACATATGAACGAAAAGAACTGTAGAATGATCCCTAAGAAAATACATACGTCCTCCTGGGCGACTATTTGCAAGATGGGCGGACGTGTTCGAGGCAAACATTGGAAAGCTGTATTCACAACTTAACACGATTTCAGGATTACGGAATGGGCCGCGCCAGTGTCGCCATTTACCTGGAAGACCACCACCATGGACGATAATTGCGCGAGAACGAAACAAATGGAGAGTTGCTGGGGTACGCCCGACGCGTAAAGGCAGGCCGTCCAAGTAATCAAGTAAGATACATATTGAATCAAAGTTAATCAAAGACCTATACTTCTCTCCTTAAAGCTACTATAACGTTCTCCAGCAAACCACAGCTTTTTGGCAATAACCCGAATTCAGAATAAGAAAAAACTAAATAAAACAAAAGCGTAAAGAAATTACAGATAACCCATACTTTTGTAGAGGGGATATGAAATTCATTCAATATGTCAGGAAATATGTTTTAGTAAGTACTACACGTAAACGCACCAAGGAGTGGAAAATTTCAAATTTTCTAATCTTCTGCACCCAATCAAATGCCTTTCTTCCACTGTTCTTCCATCAATTTGATACAATCAAGCAACCCTTACATGACAACAACAGAGCTTAGATTTTTTCAATGTAATTGTTTTACTAACAAGATTTATTCTGCGCACACTGCACACTTTTTTAAAGGAACAGTCTATAAATGTTTAATTTTATCCTTTTATAGTTTTACACAACGCAAAAACCAATCATTAAAGGCTCTTAGCATCAATACCACGTGTTTCGATGGACATAAAATCTGACTAGCCAAAGGGCATAGCAGTCTTATTAATTCGTAACTGTCAACTCATTCCATAAAATTGGATCAATTATTTTGCTCATGCGAAACAAAACATGTTCACAATAGTTTCCCAAATGTTAGAAATCGTTACAGATGACAAGCTTTGTGAATCATGAAGCGTAAGTTTGAGAAAGCAGAATCGTTCACCCTAGACCGCAACATATTCCAAAAAGTAAAATGATGAATAATGCTTTACATTTGTGCTTAATTTACACCTGCAAAACTTTGGTGTCCAGTAAATTAAAGAAAAATAGTGAATGGTGTGGCAGTATATTTCAGTGGATGAATAATGGAAGGAGGCATTTTGAAAATCGTAGGTAAGTGATGAACGTTCGGCTTCATATTGATATAGTTTTGTTTTTGAATTTAGTAATGTGACGGCACAATTCATATCGTTAATATGTATGGTGATATTTGTGTACATGCAAGTTAAATGGGTCATTAGCAGCCAACAGAAAGCAACACCAGACTACAAATTAATCTAGACAGAAAGAGCACAGTTGATGTTTTTAAAAAACGTCACGATTATTAGCAGTAGAATAAAGTGAGGCTTAACTGTTGCAAGTTTGTTTGTAAACGACCAAAATGCACATTATGGGAAACTACTTCCTTGAAATTCCTTCCCTTATTTCTTGTTCTATATTTGAGCATTAAAAAACAAGTTACATTGCTATGCCATGTTTTCTAATACTTACTCAAATTGGCATTTTATGAAAAGAGAGATTCTAATATAATACAAATCACACATAAAAAAATGAAGCATACCTCTTGAATAACGTCGATCGCGACTTCGAGATCGGCTTCGTTTGCGAAATCGACTTGGCGAATCTGCTCTCCTACGGTCGCGAAGATTTGGATGTTCGCCTCTGCATTTCGCATCAATTATATGAACGAAAGCAGAATGACAACACAGGAAGGCCCCAATCGAGGGGAGATCCCAGGTGGATCAACTCCGAAGAAGAATAGTTTTCGGCTTTGAGCAGAACAATAGCAAAGAGACATGGACAAAAGAGTGTACATGAGAACAAAGAAATGATATGATTCAATGTTCCTTTAGCTTGTGAGTAAAATGCGTAAGACATTATATTTGCGAGGTCTAGTTAGCAAAGGTGAGGTGAACACTTAAACCTTTATTATTTTGCCATTCTTATTGCTCAATCTCATCCAAATAGTTTGAACCTTCTTTGAAAAAAATTCATACGAACACCTTTGTTGTACACACCTCCTAGGCTCACTCTGGTAGTATCTTGAAGAATCCGCAGTTTCCTCAAAGTTTTGGTAGTAATCATTATAGAATCGCTCCCTGGGGCGTTCGTAATGTTCTCCAACCACTGACTCTTGCTGGAACTGAGAATCAAACAGTAATAAATAACGATACGCTTCATTGCAGAATATATGGTAAATACATGATTACCGAAGAGCTACAACACCACCACTTTATGTAAGATTAATATAAAAAAGCGATATGATGGTTATCATATTCCTTGACCCATAACTACTCAACCTTTTGTATCGTTCATAAGTTAGTCCTACTTAATTGGATAAACATACTTTGATATTCTGACTCCCTGCTTCAGCATCCGGATCGTATACCCACGGCAGCATCGTTGTCACCGTTCCTTTACTAAACACCTCTGAAAATATTTTTCTCACCGCATGTATTGTTGTCGATGATAAATGTATATGCGGAAATATAAGACAAAGGAAATATTTGGCCGTTCTGCATCGTCCTATCAAATCTTCAATGTAAAACGGTCGTTACTCTCATTCAAAAGCATAGTCTAAGCAGCGACTACACATGAAAAACATAAAAAAACCACGAAGTTTTGATAAAACGCTAGCGAGTGCGCAATCACACAACACCAAATGACTCTTGAAATAAAGTTATAATCTAAAAAAGTAACTAAAAGAATTGAAGCCCCCACATAGCCCTTCATTTTACTCCTAGTTTTAAGAAGATTCACAAAATCGACTGCCCACCTCAAAATACACTAAGAATGCAGCAACTAAATCACCAAACAATGCCTCTTAGCAATCTAAGAAAAGATCGATATTCGCATACGCGGTTGTCGCGTCGCAGTGAAAATAGCGCACATAATCGCTGCTATAATGTGGTTGATAGGAGCGCGATTACTACACTAACACGCCATACACTTTTGTGACGTATTGTGACGACTTCCTTAGCCAATGTTGACACCGTTAAGTGCAATGTAAAATAGGATAGCATTGTAACGAAATTGGCGGTAATCAACCTCGCTACGTTGCAAATATTATCATGGGACCAAGCACCACTTTAGTTGATCAAATTAAGTTCGATTTCTACAAAGGTTCTTGAGAAGATTGGAAATGAGACCTGTGGGATATGCAAAAACGAAGTCGATGAAGATGTGAAGATGTTCACCATGCAGGCTTCAAGAAAAGTTCATGTCCTCGTCAACGAGAATGCTACGTAATCCAGATAAATGTTCGATAATGTATAAAGCGACTCCGATAGGGTAATGCTGTTCTAGAGAAATTTCCATCTTTGGAATCATTTCAAAATCGCTTATGATAGGAAAGAAAATTAATATCATAGTAGATGCTGTTGAATTCGTTCAATTCAGTGGTGATTGGTGGAAGAAACCAAATAGGTGTTAAAAGAGTTCACTGCAAAAATCATCACTAATTTTCTTTCACAGCAACAACCCAGAGCGTATATGTTTTCTCATTTAAAGAAGAAGTAGTTAGAAAATTGTTCTCCATAATGAATTATTATTATGAAATTGTGAATATTCATGTAAGAATTATATATGTTGAAGTCATTTTTGCTTCCTTCGAAATCATAAAACTTTTAATTAAATGTAAGCGCGTGGTGATTACATCATTCCTATACTTACTTAACTCCTCTATTGACATATGATAATTTGAGTGACAGATCTCATAATTATCATCAGTTTTTCATCTTTGATGTTCTAAAATAACTAGAGACAAGCTCATTAGAATAATAGAATGAAACGAAATGATATAATAACTGTATTGTCGAGGTCATGATCTAGTTGAATGTAGCCGGTTTGAAGACAGCTATCATTATTGATCATAATAATAATTATTTGAATAAAAATAAGATAAATATGATGTTTTGTTTTTAGAGCAAGAAATGTTTCATAGTATGACGTCCGTCTGTTTCGGAAATCCATTGCCGTATTTAATGACAGAGGAGGCATAAAAGTGTAATCAATTTGAAATGACGATGAGATGATGCATAGAATAAAACCGAATCCATCAAAAATAAGTAATTATTCGTGCTTTTCACCACAATACGTTTTCCATCATCACATCGTCATCCACACGCTGCATTTCACCTCAATCCTCACAGCTTAATGTTGTTGTTCAGCGCTGTTAAGCTATACGACTTCTACGTTTTAAATATTCAATAGTAATTGAAATATTCCACATTGCATAACACATTATTGCTTTACTTTTCTTTCTGGTAGAGCATGAAAGTGGATACTGTAGAATAACAGAAGTAACATTCAATCTAATTCGATACTTTTTGTTATTTTTTCAGTAACCTGAACGAGTTAGTTTCAACTCACCACACATTACATATGCAGGTAGCACTTACAGAATGTAGTGCAATATGTTACATTTGAAATTAATAATATATTCATTTACAATTAACTCTTCTCATAGCAAAGAGAGTCTTCTTCTTTTTTCTTGATCTATCTTCTCTCTCTCTAATCATTTTCTTCTTATCGTTTCTCTGTTGCCGCATGACCTTACCCTCTTTGCTTCCTCTATAACGCTGCAAAAAGTCTAATTGATAACGCCGCCATTTTCCTTTATGATGACTTTTTTTAATTAATAGATATTTTTAATAGTGCATGTTTTTTGTAATGTACATAAAACAGATGAAATCATGTCGGTTACTATGTGAACATCGTAAAGAAACAATAACATCAACAGCATTGATGAATATTTACAGCTGCTTATTCCTCATCGAGGTGTCTATGTTCTCGATTTCTTTTTTCCACTAAGTTATCATATGTCTTTAGAGATTATTTCGAATGACTAAGTGATTTGTAACGACTTAAGGCAGTGATGTGCTTCTCAACTCTGTGGCTTCTTCTTTCTATGTCGAAGTAGCGTTTCAGCTTACATATCACTCACGTTTTCAAGACTGGCTGTTAATGTAATGAGGTTGTTTTTCGCAAAACGTCGTGTTGAGAATCATTAGTGATTCTTTACGTTGATAATTATCTCATTGAAGAATGTTGATATAGTGAAAATGAAATCCGTCAATGACATAACTCATGAATGTACTGAGTGAGGAATGTCTAGTTAATCAACATATCTCTGGCCAGTTTTGCCTCAGTTGAGTCAGCAGTTTGTTTAAGATTGATAATACTGTATTAAAGTGATATTTCAAACGTCTTGAAATACTTTTATTAGATTTATTATGATATAAATATCGCTTGTCGTGCTATACCAATCTCAAAGCCTCTAATGCTCCTACGAATGTCCATTGATTAGTTCCAATCTTTCTCAAATCTTATAGTTTTCCATTGACTTATACGTTTCACTAAGACAACGAAGGACTGAATAGTAGCAGATATATGGGATAAGTTTTTCAGATGTTCTATCCCTATCTTATCAGCTATGGAGGCTGTAAGCATTTTCTTTTAGGAAATAACATTTCAGATTTTGAAAAGAGGACTTTTTAAGGCAGCAGAACTATTTCTCCTTTGAGTATGTGGGAATTGACAAATGTGGCTGTAAAAGAGGTAGAAACAGTGGTCATAGATCAATTTCTTTAGCTCATTTTTTCGAAAGACTAAGTGCTCATCCAGCAGCGGATTGGGATGGATCATCTTGACTACGTAATTGCAAAAGCTTCGTAATCTTTAACAAGTCAGTGCTTCTTATCACCAAGAATTTCTCTTCTGCTAATTTTGTCAATATGAAATCAATAGAAAAGAACTGATTGACTAAGGCTTCTCATTTTGAAATAGAAGAAAACTTACGGGAAATGTTAGAAAACGAACCTCATTGGATTTGAAATGGTATGTAGCTTCAGCATGATGGTCCAGATTGTCCTTTACTAGGACTTCGTAGAATTTCGAATGGGATTATTATGCTTCATGTAGCGCAACGCAGTGAAGCTTAAATTTTTGGAAAAAAAAGCCTAGCTCCATTTCTAATTTTTTTTACATTGGAAATGAAATGTTCTGACACCTTAAATGTATTATTTCAAAGAAACTACGTTACTGTGGCTGGGAAGAGTTCGTATGAGTTAAATTCTATTTGAAAAAGCAACCATTCGATCTGATATTATTCTGTGTAAGCTTATCAGAGAGTTCAACACATACATGTGAACGCGTTCAGTTTCGTTACGAGATCTGTTTTCTCAAAAACTATCATTTTTTAGTACTCGAGGAAGAAGAACACATTTCAAGCCTTCATCATTACAATTTCGAGTTTCAAAATTTATAGTTGAGTTATGTTTTTCATAATGTTACAGTTGAGTTTGCTTCGTATCTGATTGAATGGATGGTAGAGCAGCATGCATACGATGTCTCCAATTCGATTCCTTACCTTGGTTCACGCAATCCCTCTATGACGTGTGGGTTTGTTAACAGACTGCCCAAGCTAGTTAAAAGAGAACACATTCTAAAAGATTCTACTGAGATTCTGTGTGAGATCTTTAACACAAATATGGTCACATCGTCATGATCCCATGAGACGACGTGGCAAGGTCTTTGTGTGTATGGATGGCATTGTGGTATGTCGCGATGTTTCAGCGAGTGAGGTCCTTGTTCTATCAGTGGCGGTGATGTTCAGAGACAAAATTATACATCTGTTCTAATGAGGCTGACAGCAAATGTTGTTGGAGATAAAAGCAATCTGAGCCAGTTTCATTGTTTGATTTTTCACACTGTGATATTATATATGTTAACTATTGATTACAGTCAATTCATTAACGTGTTATCATTGAAGTAGATCAAAGCACTCAGATTTTCACCCTACAAACTCAAGAATACATTAATCAACAAATGGAGACCTAGGTAAAACTATAGGATTTTAGTTCAGTTAGTAGAATGAGGGCTATCAAAATCTTACGCTTCTATGAATTTTATCATCAGAAAATGATTGGCTAGAGAATTTCATGGTAAAGGCGTTAATTGAAATTTTTTCTATTGTAAACATAAACAAAAATACTAAGTGTTTTGTGTAATTTCCATCGATTTGGCTGTGTTGATTCATTCAACTTTTAATGGTCAACATTCGATTCGGAATAATTTAGAAACATTCGACAACACATCTTAACGCCTCAATGAATTTCCTCCCCTATCCTCATAAAATCATTTATTATATTAATAAAAAATGAAATAAGAGCCATTACAAATGACGTCAGTGATGACGTAAGAAAGTAAAATATTCCGAGTCAACTTTGAGGTTATAATAGTCATCCAATTGTTGATGCTTTTGAACAGAAATCGTTTTATACTCTTACGATTCACGAGGATTTTTGTAATAGGGATGTCTTTGTCATTCAGTGATCAATACAAATTACCTCCTGTTGTGCCTCAAATAATTGCATGTTTACCTCTATCGTTGTAAACATACTAGTGATCATTTCAAATGATTTCTTTCAGACTATTTTTCAAACATAAATTCAAATTTAATTCAAATTGCATCGCTTCAAGGCATCATCCTGTTTATTTACCTCAACATTTTTTCTTATTTCAGATCATTTTTGTGCAAGAACTGAAAGAATCCTCATGAGAGTCTCGAAAGAAAAAATATGTCATTAGGCGAGTAACGTTATAATTACAAGCAGCATATTCATTTATTTTTTTAATCCATAGGTTTTTTTTCTTCTTTGCTTTGTGCAGTTCATAAGTAACTTCCATACAAAAGCCTAACTAATTAGTTTTTAAGCTTTCAACATCACATTGCTCTCAATTTCGTTTTTTCTTTTCTAAAAAACAACTGTACTTTATATTTCTAGAGGTTTTTTTTAATTTGATACAACTGTACGTTATTACTATTCAGTTTTCTTATGAACATCATATAAACTCATATCGATTGATTAAATTGATCTATTATTGATTATTTGATAGTATTTATTCGCGACCACTTTTGTCACTTACAATGTTTATTTTACATATTGAAAAATCTACAAAAATAAAAAATAACGAACTTTGATATGAATTTTAAAGCTCTCTTCTGTTCTGTTCATAATCAATACAAATTTTTTATAGTTCTATAGCACTTATCGTATGAAAAGCAGACAACGAACAAAGCAACCTCATCCTCATTAACAATGAGATTTCTTGAAGTACAATTCCAAACGAACGCAGAACTGCACACTAGCACAAACCTCATACGCTGGTAATCACTCTGCAAGCAAAGCTTTTCATAAGCTTATCGATAGTCGTTGATTACTTGATTAAGCATTTGACTTCTGAATATTACTATCGATAAAAACGACGACAACTTCTGTGCACTTTGTTGTCGTCATGTCCATTTCGACATCACTTTTTTACTTCTTCTTCTTCTTCTTCTCTATTTGCTAAGGAATTCGGATTATCGTTATTGATTGAAAAATTCTCAGATGAAGCTGTGTTGAAGATTTAAGAGCTTTTAGTTTTTTTTTCTTTCAAATAAAAATAATTACCAAAAAAAATAAGTTGTAGAAGATTCAGGAGTTAGAGAGCGTATAATGAAGAACAGTATACATGTATACAACCAGATTTTTTTTTTGCTCTAAAGAAATCCTGACGCTACAGATTCTTCACAATTTTTCATCAAACTGAACAAATTTATTTAGGCGAAAATTGAAGTGAAAAGCACCTCGAGGGCATTCAACTTTCCATCGTACAAACAAAACAATGTAAAGAATGAAAATTATTCAATGGAGCAACTTTGCTTTTCTCAGTAATAACGAACTTGCTTTGACTTACGAATTTCATTTACATCTACTGGAATAATCGACTTTCTCCATATTGAATCAATACCAGTCAGACAGTGATTTTCTCATAATGAATGTTTTGTTTATTTCATCGAAATGATAATCGTATCTTTGATCTTTGATCTCTTAGCGAATTCCATAATTGTTTACTAATGATTCGAATGGTACGTTAAGCTTATTCGTTCAAAAAAAAAACCCTATTCGTCAAAGTGTTAAGAAGAATTCATTACGAATAAATTTCAATACAAAATTTCTATAGTCCACGAAATAATAAAGGGAAGACGTGAACATTCATTAATTATCTTCAGCAATGGATGCCAACAACAAATAAAGGAGTGCTTTTCTTTCTGATTCATATGACGGCCAGTGCTGCCACGCTGTACATTTGCAGCTTCTGAGATATCCTAATAAAAAGCCGCTCAAAGAGAATTCTGAATGCTATTAATTTGAAGTAAACCTTTGATTTTCGTGACTTTTTCTATTAGGATTTCTTGCCGAATCCCATGTTAAGAGTTAAGTAACTCTTCCTACTTAATTTGATACGTTCAACAACGATTCAAATTCAGAAACCTACTATCTTTAAGGCTTTTTCTTTGCGATAAGATAAGATAGCTTCGAAGTTGATCGATTCGAATAGGATGTGCTACGAATTCGTCTTCATAGTGATGTCGTCGAGGTGTTTAGATGCCAGTTTGATCAAAGATCCACATATTGAATTGGAAACACTAACGTTTTTTAGAACAATACTGTTTATGCCTCGAGGCTATCGTCTTGTCAATTCACTCATAACGAATAGATAGATGCTGGACTTTCTGTTTAGATGCAGATAGGAATCGCATCCATTTAGCTACGAGGTTCTTTCTCGCTTTGCTGTATTCTGCTATGATGTCATTCTTTTTGCTTACTACAAAAAATGTTTCGTTTCAAAATAGTTATTCTGTCGTCGTTGTAACGTCTGTGATGCCAAAAATTCTTTTGTTATTAATATCGAGAAAATTAGAAAGGAAATTTTCTTTGAGGAATTTTTGCATTTACTCATGAGGTAGATTAACTCAGTTATAAATCTTCAATAAAATAATGCCAAAATATAAATGAAAGAAGATAATTTTAAAAGTAAAAGTGATAATGAAAGTTGGTTTCTATAATTCGTCGCTAATATTACAGTACTTGGACAAAATTATATAAATTCTTTGATAAGCTGTAGAAAAGACGATGCTTGACTTAATGTATGTTGTTAAGCAAGAAATATTTAAGCTATCCTCATAAAATATTCATAATTGCTTAGCGAATTTTCTAGACGATTTCATTCCTTACCATTATGATGAATGGACTCCATTCTTTGCAATAAACATAGTTGTACTTGCTAGGAGAAGAAGAAGAAGAAGAAAGAGGATTTCTTGCATTCGTTATGATTGTTCTTACCCTATCGACAGACCCTATTCAATGTGTTTTGTTTTGTGCTGCTTCATAGTGATTGGCTTATGCTTTTGATTTGTCAGCTATGAGACAATCTGATGAATATCCAGCTTGTTTTGATCACTAGAACATTGACGTTCGTTTTCTCGTTAGCGTTCGCACTCTTAGTGTTCTTGAGATGACATTTTGCATATGATTCTGAACCAACATCTGTTTCATCAATATTATGTAAATGTGATGTAGATGATCTTTAAGACCGAATAGAGAGTTTGGAACGTATTTGACGCATTCATATCATTCCGTAATCTGAATGTTCTCGAACCTCTTAGTATCTGATCACCTCGATGGCTCGTGTCCCAATAGAAGCAGAAAATATTTCTTAAGTATTTGTAGTTCATAATGTCAAATGGTCACAATGTACTCCTTCATGTATGGTTGAAATATCAAGTCCAACTCTTCGTACTTCCTTACATCACAAAGCTCGTAGGAAATCATCATCGTGAACAAAAGCAAGCATGTATTCAACTACGTGAATAGCACATGCTCCCATTGGTTACTAATGCAATTCTATGTGATTGTACTATAGAGGAAATGTGGTCATTGAGTGACTTAATGACTTTCAATAGTGCAATTTTAGGCACGTTGTCCCTTCAGATCTCAGTTTTCAATTTGAGTTCAAAAGATATCAAGTGATGGAGTCTTCGATATCACACTAACGTACGTCTAATGACAAGCACGTTTCTATGCTAATTTCAACATTGCCCAAACATCTATAAATCCCTTTCTTCTTTCATTATGTTAAACTTTATAGATCAAATAGCAGAATATTTCAAATACTGAGCACGTACTTCAGACATCTACCAACTATCTTACATCTATCTTTACGTAATTTGCATTATCATTCTTTGATGTTCGGATGTTCGAAGCTGAAAATCGATTCTAAAGCTTTTAGTGTGTAGCAATCAGTGAGTTTCTCTAAATCAAATACAATCATCACTTGTGATCCAAGCTTATCACTGAATAAGAAGTTACCATTTGTATTCTGCGTGGTAATAGTGGAGTGAATTGATTTTAGTTATTAAACTCTAAGGAATCGGTCACCACTGAATGGTTTTATCAACGGTAAGCACGTCTGTAATAAGGATTGTTCAAAATTTATTCTAATCCCATAAAAGAAGTGCAGAAATAGTGCAGCATGGCTAAGATTAGTTCCATGCATCTGTATCCATTCAGCCGAATGTCAAGGATTTGTAACGGAAAAAATTTACCGTACTCACCGTACTGATTGATAATGCTACGCTCAAATACAATTCGTTGAAAATTGTTAAATGTTGCATAGTTGATGGGTATTCTTTCCAGAAAATAGAACTTTCTTCTCTGCAGAAAGTATAGGAATGCAGATTATGTAAGGTTTCTCTTCACAGGACTTTGAATATTCACAGCATTAAAGTAGATTTGTTTGCTAGTAAGATCAAAATTCATCATTGCTAATGATCAGGGATACATCATAGATCAAGTAAATATTAATCAAGTAAACATAATCATAAATAAAAGCTTGATCAATTTATCAAATTTTTTCTAGATGGCAACAAATATAATTATCTATAGGCATCTTTAGCAGTAAGTCATCAACACCACCAAAATCTCAAGCCTATAATGGACTATATTTGGGGGAGGGTTGCAGAATGGTGAAGGGCCTCAGTGATAAGCATGCCCAAATCAGGTTTGCGACCTTCCCACGTCAACCATGCTCGCCATCCCTCAGTGGAGGATACATGGATGACAGAAAAATCTGGGTAATACATTAGACCATATTTGCATTCAATTGTTGAAGGGCATTAGAATAAGTGATATCACGTTGGGCATAGATTCGTAGGCCTCCTCCGGCAACAGAAACTGATCAACTGGCAAAGGATTATATCAGCTTATAATAATGAGCCAAGTGTTGATTTTAAACTGCATTAAATTCTTTATGAAGTAGTTTCTAAGACATTTCGTTTGGTCTTTGCTTTCTTAATCTACTGCACCAGATTATCCGTTTTCTGAGTTTTACGATGTTGTCATCGATCGAATTCTTCTTCTCGCATCTATACTGATCCTTCACAATCATTCGAAACTAATTTGAATCTAAGACGAATGCATTAACATCAGTGCTTCTAATTTGTCATTAGTTTATAATGATCGTTTACTCTTCTTATAAATGGTAAGGACTTCGTTTAGTTGCATTCGACGCATGCGGTCAAGGCCTTTCTCAGCTTATTCCAATTTGTGCGAAATTGAGGAAAATGATGAAATTGTAGAGTCCGAGCTTGGTTATTGGCACTCAAAATCCGAAGAGAATGAGGAATTTGAGGTGGTATCTGTTAATTAAGCCAACTTAGAGACATAGTATAAGCTTATGTTGAAAGTGAAACCGTAGTTTCGAATAAGTACCACATTAAATCTACCTAATGAATATTTATGTTGATACTTCTAATGTTTATGTTTGTGGGTTTCAAATGTTACAAGAAATTCCGATTTTTGATTCAGATAGAAATCAGAAAAGAAGTAGGTCATCCAGGCGGTTTGGCTTTTCGGATCATTGGTAGCCGAACGAGCGGAATTTTTGTCTCCTATGTAGACGAAACATCACAACAGGCACGTCAAATGATCAAAGTGGTCTATGAATAAGTTTGTAAAAGGTAAAAAAAAATTAAGCTACTATAGTGTGATTTCAGGCCTCCATAATTAACGAAGGAGATCTGATCAAAGAATGCAACGGCAGAAGTATGTCAGGTTACACATGCTATCAGGTGTGATTTCAATGATAAAACACCTATCTCAATTCATATGTTGCCTAATGAAGTGAAATTCGGCAACCTCAGTACCGGATTTTCGAAAATCTTGAGGCGTCGCAATTCATTTTTTGCCACGAAAATTTTGGAGAAATTTTATCGTTGATCATCTTCTGAAGATTTCCGCATGCGGATGCTTTCAAGTCAGTCGAGAATCGTGTAAGAAATAGTGCTAATAAGGTCTCTATGTTTTCTCGTAAAAGGACTGAAACTATCGATTAACTATGCTTCACGCTGTAAAATGTATTACTACTGCGCTATACCATATTGCATTTCTCTGCAAGAATTGATTGTGTGGTGCTTAGTTCCTCTATTTCATATCAATAAGTAATATATCTAGTAATTAATCGTAAAGCCAGAACGCAATAGTTTGTGTCAGGATTGGCTGTGGTCGCAGTAGCTATTAGAGCAGTCGGCTGGGTTATACAGTTTCTACAGCCGACGTAGAGTAGTTTGATAGAATCGAAATAGTAAACTCCTTCACGGTATGAATGACACTTGCCACGCGGGACTCGTGATTGAATAGAGAATTTGAATTTGCAGGGTTTTGATAGAGTGAACAGCAATTCGCCTTGTAGTTGTGTAGTCATTTAAAATCCGATTAATTGAATAGGTATATAAAAACATGATAAGATAAGATAAGATAATTGTTGGCGTTGATCAATCCGTTGTGGCGAGATGCGCCAACGCATTCGTGTTCAACGTGATATCGTGGAGGTGGTTGAATGTGTGCCTGGTCTATACGATAACTTGAGTTGACCACTCTTCACCAAGTCAGTGCCAGTTATCTTATCCAGATCTCTCTGGTACCAATTTACCGATCCCGGAGGGATGGCGTACGAAAGAGTGATGATATTAAGCTCCAAGAATTATGTGTAAAAATTAAGAGCGTTTCATTTTTTAATATGTAAGTGTTCTGAAGATGCTAGAATGATTTTGTTAGCAAATGTTATAAAATCAATAATATTATGAAAATCATTAGTAGCAAGTCTACGAAACTACTAGACCATAGCTTTAGCATTGGAGTTTGAATAAAATGTTTAATGAACTGGTGGGTTGCAGTTAGTAAGTAAGGTTTTTCGTGCTTGACTTATTACCGATCGAACAGTGAGCAGCGCCTGTGGAAAGAGCGCCGACTTCTCCGACTAATGCCAGTTGGTTAGTGATTTGAGCGTAGTAGAAGTCTTCTAATTCATAGAGGACATTCTTAATCCGCTATTGTATGGAGCATAATAGATATTACTATATGAATTCAAATAATGCGATTCATTCTGTCTACAATGGTGATTATTCAAATTAAGGCTGCGTCAATTTTGCGACATACTTTATCAAATTTTGGTAAACTGCGTCTACAAATCAGTCGTCGAAGCTGTGGGTCGTTGTTGATGTCGAAGCGACGCTGTCATATTGTTAATGGTATATAGAAGAAAGAAGAGCAGAATTACAGGGGGGGGACGTCCTCGGAACTGATGTGGTCGAATTCATTTCGACTACGACGATCTGCATCC
>KN716630.1:68433-89036 GCA_000816705.1 Dictyocaulus viviparus
TCGTTGAGAACTCATTTCGAGAGAACATAAATTTTTCACCAACTTTTTTTTTTTGAGAAATCAAAGGCTTTTCCATAGCAACTTCACTATAGTAACACTCTATTTAACAAAACCCTATAGGATGTAAGCTTTGAATTTGTATTACAACACATTGATATTGTTAATATAACATTTAAGAAATTGATTCTTTTGGGAAGATTCCACCTGGAATCCTGGAGTTGACTGTAGTGAGTTCTGGCTCGTTCGTTGAGTGCAACGAATTGCGTGGTCCTTATCCGACTCATTACTGCTATGCCAGGATTCACTTAAAAAATATGGTAAGCGAAGAGAATAAGAACATTTAATAATGCTGTTAATATTCTGTAAGAAAGTGGGCATGATAATTTGATGTCCCGAGATTTAAAAAAATAGTAGGATTTGTAGAAATTAAAGAACGATACAAGAAGAGGCCAGGAAGCGCAGAGACATCTGAAGTGCTACCGAAACCGACTTTCTGTAGAATTGGGCGCCAAGAAAATTGTTGCTTTTCAACAGATAGACAAAAAAAGATTGCTTAAAAAAATATTTGAATTTGTTCAGAATTAAAGCACATGAATTTATCATGAAGAAATATCAAAGGAAACGGATTCAATTTCCTGACGTATAAGCACAACATATTTACACAGTAGTGACTTTCGTTTGATGTGATATCGTACGTAGAGGAATAGAGACACATTTGTTATTTTCCGCTTCTTCCCTATATCCCCCACGAGTGATGGCACTCAGACGGAACCGTCCACCAACTCCATCCCGTCTGCGTTATCCGTTTGATTTCCGGAATTGTGAAACTCATTGAAATTTCAAACGATAACAGAACGTATTCGTAATTTCATTTTACTTTGCAATGATATCATATTGTCCATAGTTGTCCTGAGATTGCCGCAAAACTCGGAGCCTCAGGCGGGACTCGAACCCGCACTTACAGATATCCGGTTTGCCGTGCTGATCCATTACACTACCAAGGCCCTTGCTTTGCGACCACTCAATGCTTCACTTATAGTAAGGTACCATTATAAGCACCCGCCCGTAACGGGTACGATATCTGTAAGTGCGGGTTCGAGTCCCGCCTGAGGCTCCGAGTTTTGCGGCCATCTCAGCACAACTATGGACAGTATGATAAGAGAACGATCATGAGGTGTTGGTGTTGTTCGTCTATAGGAATATCTAAGAGGAAAAAGCGATAATTGGTATGACTCCTTACTAGGTTCTCCAGCATTTGTGGCTATCCACCGGTTAGATGAACTCAACTCACGGAGAGAGTTAGCAAATAAGAAAGTTGCTTTGTTATTTCTGAAAAAAAAGTTGATATTCTGGATTTATATACAAATGTAAAACTCTACAGTAAATACGTAAGATTTGTTTTTTTTTTAACGATATTTTCTTTTTTGACGATGTGAAATAGTTAAAAGTCAAATACTACATAGGCAGCCGGCACAATAAGTTGAAGTGAAGATAGACAGAAAAATCTTTTTCTGCTGATTGCTTTTTCATCTTGATAGATTTCAGAGCTCTCATAATCCGCTATTCCAAGATAACATGGTGAAGCTGGCCGTATGTATGCCAAGAAGCTGCGACGAACATGTAAATCGATTTCAAACAGCTTCAAAACGATCATAATAGTTCTTCTCTATCCTGAACAACATCAGGACTTTTTAGTTTATTATTAGATAGAGAGAAAAATTTATGTTATCAATAGTATTGGCTGATGAAAATCTCTTTTTCAGGATATTCCTATGTTAATGGATTCTATTGTGAAACAAGAACTTGTACCGTTAGAATTTCCCGATGCGGCTTGTGTGCCGACAAGCGTTCAGGGTACTTCATCGTTCTGGATTTTTATGTGAGCCAGACAATTATACTCGCACAATTCCATTTGTTATACAACTGAGGAACAGCAGGAAAATATAAACAAATAAATAAATTTTCAGAGGTTTAATATCATTTCTCGCTGTATGGATAGTACTTGCCACGATTGCGGACTGGTGCATGGAAATTAACGATGTTAAAAAGCGATCCAGTAAAGGTATGGGAAGAAAACATCCTTGAATAAAAAAAGGCTTAGAACATAGTAACTTTTTGTTACTGGGAAAATTGCATTAATAATAACAATTCCCAAGTTCAGTCTCAATCACGATCATAAGAAGTGCACTTTCATAGGTTTTTTCCTCATTTGAAAAAAAAACAGTCTCAAAGAGGTGAAGAAACTAACAGAAGTCTGACCTATGAAAGAGATTCTTCTTCAATATGAAAAGAATGGGGCGCAGTGGCTCAGTGGTGGAGGTGCCGCAGTGATACGCCGGCCGATTCAGTTCGCGGCCGACCCCAGGCCTACCAAGCCCGCCATCCCTCCAGAGTCGGTAAATTGGTACCAGAGGAATCTGGGTAAGATAAATGGCACTGACTTGGTGAAGAGTGGTCAACTCAAGACATTGTATAACAAAGGCACGCATTCAACCAACTCCACGATATCACGTTGAACACGAGTACGTTGGCTCATCCAGCCACAACGGATTGATCAACGCAAACAATTATCTATTATCTTATATGAAAAGAATATTTTATTCACGAACAAGTGACATAAATTATAAATTGACCAATGCTTAATAGATGCTCTGATTCATTACGGTTTGCAGCAATGAAAGTCTTCCTTGCATTTTCATTCTACTCCAATAGCGGCGTTATTTTGGATGTTCGACCACCAAAGAAGGGCGTTCTGAAGTCGTTAGCGTCTATTCGATTCATCTCGATGACGTGGGTAGCTGCTGGACATGCGATCGCACTGGCTTGCCAGAGTGGTTCGTGAGTGGCTAATCTCGCGCACTCTAGAGTCAACGAATCCTATTCAAGTAGTAAATTATGGAGAAAAAAAAATGTTATTTGAACGATTTTTCATCTCCAAACAAGTAACAAGTCTTTGAATTTAGGCTTGTATGAAAAGCCTTTTTTAAATGGCATAACATTGACGATTTGTCGAAAATACATTCTGATAGCACTATTGCAGAGACACTTCTGCCTGTATATTCTGCATGGAATCCACTACTATCAACAACGTTTACGAACGCCTTCTTCTCCGTTGATACATTTTTTCTTCTATCCGGAATTCTCGTATCATATCTATTCTTCAAATCGCGACCGCCTCTTAAGCATATACAAAATCCGACGACCTGGGTCCTTTTCTATGTTCATCGTTATTTGAGGTCAGTACTAACGAAGAGTAGTAGAAGTACTATCAGACTAGAGACTTTTATTGAATTTTCTTTATCCAATTAATGTCTAATACCTCTCAATAATATATGCCTAGAATCATACTATCAGTACCATATTCCATTAATACGACCTTTTTATCCCTACTTATATTACTAATCAATACTAAATAATATTATTAACATATGAGAAGCACTCGGTCATTGACAGTTATTCAAATAACACCTAGATGTAGTAATTCTTTGCCAAAGAACACAGCAGAGAAACAACACAAGAAGAACAACACAAGTTGTCATGTATTATTTATTTAGCAGAGGCTTTATATTTTGATAAATCTGAATAGGAAGAGTACTTAACGACCTGAAGAGGTTCTTATCGAAATGTGATTCATTCAGAGAGACATCTCTATAGCTCGTAAAGAAGAAATTCAACTAAATCATATATAACGGCAAAAGTTTCAAAGAAGCTGATTTATTAAGTGAGCTTCATTGGCTCAAAATTTCTCGTAGTATCAGCATGGGAATGTCACTCGGATGAAACGAGGCATTTTGATGTGAACCAGTTTATGTTCTTAAACATTCTATTCTATCAAAACGTATGCCTTGTCTGATCAATTCTGCCTACCATTCTTGTGTTTTACTGAGCGAAGATAAAGCTTATTGATTAGAGCACGTTATAGCATAGTTATGAGACAATCGATATTGCTATCATTTAGGTAGTTTGTTTTACAAAGCCTAAAGTGACTTGAGAACCAACGATGATTCTGCTACACTACTCTGTTGGAAATTCTAAAACTCATTCGTAGAATCACTAACGTCCATCTCAACATTCGAATTTATTGACGAAATATTTCAATATTTGTAAGAAATGTTAAGATTGACGCCTCCAATAATGATGTTCATCTGGTTTTATACTGTTATTCTTCCCTTCAATCAAGGACCGTGGACTGTCGCATTATCAAGTGAGGAGCGTTTCGCTACACAGCATAATGTTGAGTTATGTCAGAAGTATTGGTGGCGAAATTTGTTTTACATCAACAACTTCTTCGATAACGATGAGGTTTGTTAGTTTTAAGGATCAATAGTGATTTCTCTATTATCAAAATTCTAATTCTCATTATATACATTCTCACGTTTGTTTATGCACAAGATATGATTTCTGGTTGTGGGATACACCAATCATTCTCCTTCAGTATGATAATGTTGAGGTAAATGAATAGGTGTTTGATCTATACAATTACCACTCAGATAACAACTCTCTATCAAGTGTCACTACCGGATGTATTGGAAATGCGCTATGAGCGCGATTTCATTTCCAGGTTCATTTATGAGATGTAACATCCTTGCTTTATTTCATGATGTCAATTAACATTCATCAGAGTAAAATTGGAATCTTATACATATTTCATATCATATGTTGGCTCAGGGTCGGTAGCCGTATGGTTTTTCTCGAAGTTGGGTGATGTACTTCCAACTTGGATAATAAACCTTTATTATAAAGTAGAAAAAGAATAGAGATTATCGTATCGATGGCGATACGGCTAGAAAATGTATTTGAGAGAATGGCCTTCTCCTGAGAGAGAGTAGAGAGAGGTGTAGAAGGTACGACGAGGAGCGGCAATACATTAGAATCTAAATAAGCTTCTCAAATTAACAGCGATTGAATGAAAATTACGTGAGCAGATCACTAAATCATAATGGATGTACGTGACCAGAGATCACGATTAAAATCGCTTTTTCGGAAATCCTAGTTTCCAAATTGTCATCAGGAAAATTATCTTCGTACCTATAGTTTGGATGTTAACGTTCATCAAGGAGTATTCTACCGTATTCACAGCATCTCTGAATAAACGAAAGGTGTACAAATAATTGATTTCCATCTGTATGCGCAATACTTGACTACATTTTGTATTTAATTATTCAGTAAATCATGCCAAATTATGTAGCCCTAACGAAGACGTGTATTTTAAGCAATACAGTTCGTTACGATTAAAGAAAAATTAATTTATACGAAAAATATGCAAATGTATCGCTTAAGAATACTATTCCAAATCTGTAAAAAAGTTTAAACAGATTGTACTGAGTTGGTCACAAAACTCGAAACCTCAAGCAGGACTCGAACCCGCACTTACGAATATCCAGTCTGCCATTAAAGCATTAAGTGATAATAGATCAAGAACTTCGGTAGTGTAATGGATCAGCACAGCAGACGAGATATCTGTAAGTGCGGGATCGAGTCACGCCTTTCCGAGTTCCCTAAGGTTCCAAGTTCTCCGGCCTATTCAGCGCAACTACGGATGGTATAGTATCATTGCAAAATGAAATAAAATTACGTTGTGTTAATGTTCTATTATATAGTCGCATGCATAAACTGAGTAGGCGCGTGGCGCAGTGGCGAGGGTACCACACGATAAATCAGTGCGAGGGAAATCTGAATAACATAAACAGCACCGACCTGCTAGAAAGTGGTCAACTGCAGTCACTACATAGTCTAGGCTAGCACTTAATACCTCTATGTTGTCATATTTATACAAGAACGTATAGGCACATCCAGCAAAAGGAATTGATTAACTCCAAAGTTTTAGGATAATTCTTAACTTATGAATAAGTTGCATGCTATTTACTGTATCATATCCATTACCGTATTGTTAACATCGGTTTATTGGGTATGTTGGCTCTGGTTCGGTAGCCGAATGGTTTATCCCAAAGTTGGGTGATGTACCTCAAATTTGGATAGTAAACCTTTATTACAAAACGGAGGAAAAATAGAAAATATCGTATCGATGGCGATACGAATACAAAGCTTATGCGGGAGTAAAAGTCCTTTTCAGAGAGAGAGAGAGAGAGTGAAGAGAGGTGTAGTCAGCAGAAGAGCATAAGTGTGATGAGGTCCTGCAATGGAGTGTCGAGCAATGAAGTTTGACGAATAACTTGAACAATAAAAGAAGGAGAATCAGAAAAAGTAGTAGAATTGGAATGGATGTGGATGAAAAGCAATTAGAGCCTTGCTATACCTTTGTCCAATCAGAGTGTTATGAATGAAATGATCATGATTATCACTCTGACGAGTGGTGGTTTATTAGTGGTGAATGGATGAGAAGTGGCAAAAATTGCTACATCCGAAATGATTTTATTTGATAGAAATTAGCATAAGATAAGATAAGATAAATGTTGGCGTTGATAAATCCCTTGTGGTGGGATGCGACCCCGCATTCATGTTCAACGTGATATCGTGGAGGTGGTTGAATGCGTACCTGATCTATACAATGACTTGAGTTGATGACCACTCTTCACCAAGTCAGTGTCAGTTATCTTACCCAGACAGAAATTAGCATACGATAAACTATTTATTTATAGAATTGTTATGGAATCACGTGGTATTTGGCTGTTGACACTCAACTGTACATTATTGCTCCAATTTTTCTGATAATACTCTACTTTTCTCCGTTGATTGGTATGTATTTTTAGTATTCATCATTTTTCTAACGGCATCGTTCACTCAAATCTTTTTTTTTCTCGTGCAAACTGTTTTTTTTTCGAACAAAACTTCACCGTAACTCATTTTTCGTGAGTGAATTTACAAAACGTGCCAATCAAACATAATTGAGTTGACTTCCTCATTAGTTGATCATGCTGTTTTCGCTAGTAAGTACCATTCTTCTTGGGGTGAAAAAATCGTCATAAAACAAATCACAGTTTTCCTCATCACCTCTCATAGAAACTCGGTATAATTTCACAAGTTGTTAAATCTTAACGAATCGGAGTGAAAAAAACGAAATATTGTCAGTTTTTTCAGTCATTGGATAACATGGCGTTCATAATTCTAATTGTATTGTGTGTATTTTACAAAATTGATTAACAATGAAATATTTTACGTTGTTAAAGCTCAAATAGGTAGCAATGAAATTCGTCACTCTTTCGATTTCAATTCACCAATCTGATTTCACTCAATCACGTCAAACTCATCAGCTTTAGTTCATTTTGTTCCTGTTGTAGTTGCAGAACATCTGAAAAACAAGTGTTATCGTGGAAAGACACTTATAAATAGAAGACCGACATAATTTTCTAGGACAGAAAATTTGAATGATTGTAAATTACATGATATAAATCGATTTTATTGATTGTATTGATCGTATCTGCTTAACAACTACGGTTTATATTTCGAACAACAAATTTCAACATTCAATGCTTTTTCTGAGGTTTTGCCGTACTTCTACTGTGTTGTGCTAGTAGCATTGCTTATACCTATGCAATAACATACAGGGACGACCTTCCGGCAGTTCTAATTGGAACGTTCGCCTTCGAGTAATGCTTTTCCTTTTTGAGTTAGATCAATATTTTTTTCCTTTTGTATTTTATTAATAGAAAAATACAAACACCTTTTGAATAAAAGCAAAACTTCTAAAAGACTGTTAGGTAAAATGAGAAAATCCTTTTTTTTACTCAGGAAAATACCTATATTTTTTGCTGAATACTATGAGCAACCGTGGACAAGATGCACACCATACTTAATTGGATTAGGTGTGGGATATTTTTTAGCTCAATGTAAAGAGAAAAAGCCAAAGCTTCCAAAGGTATGTTGTTGATCAGCATCTGGTATGTTTTGTGATTCAACTAGCATCAACAGCTTTATTTAAGGAAAAAAACACCATTATAAAGTATCAGAGTTCATAGAAAATAAATCTAATGACCATACATTAACAGCTTTCATATGATAGTTTGAATTATGACGAAGCTTTGGCTTTGGCTTAGGCTTAGGCTTAGGCTTATAGTTGGCTAATTAAATGCTTTACAGACAGCGATAGTGCTTGGATGGATTGTAGCGGCTTCTGTGGCTCTTTCTTGTGTTTATAGTGTACATGGCTACCAAAAAGGAGACTACAATTGGAGGTGAAGCACTATTCCTGTAACGTTAATTAGCATATGCTCAAAACAATGAGCAATATTGTTGTAACACTAAACGGTGCTGAAGTGGTTGGAAATATTGCGCGGTGAGGAAAAATTAGTCGCCAGTTTAACTTCATCTCTGCGGAAGAATTAATGATAAGTCCCATACTTATTTTGGCTTATGATGTGCTTCGTATTTTAAGAGTTAGTGTTAGTTTATATTATATAAGCTAAATTTAATATTGGCGTGAATCTATCACTATGGAATGCCTGACGTATTTGTACTCAACGTAATATCATGGAAGACACCGCATGCGATTCTGCAGCAGGAAGCCTATCCTACGAATTTACCTCACTAAAGATCCCCCAGGAATATAGATCCTTGAAAATACGAGCCATACAATATATAATGACAATGAAGTATTAACTATTATGTGCATTATAACAATTACTCCGCATCTTACAGAATAACTAATATCTTCCTCTTAGATCTTTACCATCGTCACATACTCCTAAGGGATCCTGACAATTGTTTTCACTCATATTATGATATGGTTTGAGTTACTGTATCTTTTCACTATAACTCACTAGCCAGAGAGTTGTTTACCATAACAAGCTACGTCGGATGACTTCGGTATTGTTATTTACAGTAAGCCATTCAGCTGACTTTAATTCTTTACAACAAACTATTTCGCATGAACTTGATCTTAGCCGTTACCGACTTTAACCCACAATAGTGAAAATGTGTCAACAATAGAGTCTCAATTCTCTCTCTATTTACGGAGTTACGATAAACATCTGTCCGCAGTCGTCCCGTAGTCTCGGACTCAATTTCATTTCACCTATATTTTCGATCAGTCCTTGTTGACTCAGTGTAATCGCGGTTTATTAATTTCGGTATATTATTTGAATAAATTGTTAACTATCCAACTAATGAGGTTAACGCGCTAGCATATGTCGACGTCTACTATGCTCTACCACTATTCTTTTATGCTTTTCATCAATGACAACTTTCATTATTGTTCTAACCTCTTTCGATTATGAATAAGCTTATGACAACGTGAAAACGGATACAATCCAGTCAGATCGTCGACAATCCTAGGTGTGGACCTGTATTATAGACGAACTACAACGTACTACTATTGAGGTTGCAATACAAACATAGATAGACCCTTACCATAATCATTGGAAAAGAAGCTCGATAAGGTGATACCTTGTCGCCAAAGCTAGTTACTGCCGTACTGCGGTAGATAAAGATAATAAAGTCACTCGATGTATATAAGAAAAGCGTACGTATTAATGGGAAGTTCTTAGCAAATCTTTGTTTGCGGATAGCACTGTCCTTTCTTTGAGCAGTGCCAGCGAAACAGAGATGATGACACAGTTGGTTAAGAATTTGCCATGCAAAGAGAAAACAAATCGAACTAAAGGGATTTTTGGTTGTAGAGACCTATTCGAAATTGTGTCTTAGAAATCGAATAAACATGGAGAACAATATAACAAAAATTAGAGCGCAGAATTCGTGATTGGTACGCGTTCTTACCTATGAAGAATGTTACCGAACAGCTTATGCACCCGAGACTCCGTGCACACGTTTTTGAGTCTACAAATTTGCTATGCTGTAAAAACTGACACATCGATCACATCAATTAATTTGCAGATCATCCGCTAGACGCTAGAACGATGCATTCTAAAGTCTAAGCTGCGCTACCAACGTTTAGATGGAATGCGCAGCCTAAATTTCTCGAAACTACATCGATTGCGAATCACCACATATTGACCGGCTGCAGGAACAACAGATGACAAAAGGACGAAAAGAACTGTGGAGGAAGCTAAAAGAAAATACAAGCGTCCTTGGCATGAAAAACAGCAAACGTGTCCGTAGCTAACGTCAACCACTTTTATTTGTGGAATATGAATTTAAAATTACGAAATGGCACGTGCATGGTTATATTTTCGAGGAAAATCACCATCATGGACGATGATAGCGCAACGAAGAAAAGAATGCTGTGTGTTGTTGTTTGTGCGTGGTTGTGAAGCCTCTCTTACTTCGGATGCAACACGGGTCTTACAAATTTTCCCATATGTGAACTTGTGTGTCTTTGGTGGATATCATATCAACCTTCTGTTTTGTAGAAGACGCCGTCGTAAGCTTCATTTCAAAATCGGGTAATTTAGCCTTCGTTGGAACAACGGTAAAATGAAATTAATAACAAAAAATACCGTTGTTAACCATAAAATAGCTCATATCCACCTGAGCTCATAGCACAATGTATAGTTTTTAACTTTGCTTGCAGCGATCTTCTACAATTGACACTTGTAACCCATCGGTAATCAAAAATCTTATTACCTTAAAATTGGCCGCTTCCATTTTAGTCTCACTTCCGAACGTCATAAACGACAAATCTTAGCGTTAAGGAATCCGAATATTTGCTGGTATGGTTTCATTTTTCTTGGAACCCTGAAATAGGCCTGCCAGAACATTTTTACTGTGTTAACCCTGGACAGTTATCACCATCTATGAGCGAACTGATATTGCATTGTTGAAGTTCGTATTCATCAGGATGGTGATAACCATTGATAAGTTTCCTCTTAGCACGTTTTCATATAAAAATATAAACGTTCTAAGGAAATTTCCAGTCTTAAAAAAGCAATCAATCACTGTGAAGATGTGATTCTTATCAATTGTGTAAGTAATACAACTGAAAATATAAACATTTCATCATTTTTCAAATGAAAATAAGAGCATATTAAAAATTTTCGGTTACGGTTTCAAATTGTTTTACCTTAGAAGATCGCTTATGTAGGATTACTGTAAAGCCTTTATCTTCAAAATCATACAGTATGACACGTAATAACATCGTCTGACTACTCCAATCCCAATTCCAGTAAGTTCACTCGTGGAACCTACAACAATTTTTCGCGCATCGGATGGGCGCTATCGGTTTCGTGGGTTATAGTGGCAAATCATCTCGGCTATGGAGGTTTGATTTTTCACAATAATCGCCAAAATCGTAGATTTATTAATTCGACCTCAGATGGAAGAAGTGATAAACGGTTTAGATTAATTTTCAACGTATACATACATTCATATGCTGTATGAGGCAAAGAAAGTATTCCATACCTCAACTGATGTCACGCCATCTACATTACTCATATCTATAACAAAGAATGTGTTAAAAAATTAGAAAGCCTACTATTTCAGCACCGATGGAGTGCACGATCATTATCACGAATTATGAGGTAAAAGCAGATAGAAACTAGTAGTGGCATGAAAACATCTCTAAGACCGAAAGCTTTTGCTACGAACGAGTGAAATCCGTATTATCTACTTTGGCAATCAATTAGAAATCGATATTGAGTACAGCAAGCCATTCTAGAACATTCTCACACATTTGGAACAGAAATGAAAAACGTGATTGAAATTCAATAAATTCTGTTATTTTTTATTAATCGCTATGAAAAAAACTTGTAATATTTTAATAGAGTAATATGGAATACTTTATAAACGGCCAATTTATACATTCTATCAGTCAAACTCAATGTTTTGATATCTAATCAGATAACTACTTAGGAATAAGTGAAGCATTGAGTGATTGGAGAGAAATGGCATCGGTAGTGTAATAGGTAAGCGCAACAGACAGCGTACATCTGAGGGCAGGATCGAATCGCGCCTGAGATTCCAGTGTTTTGCAACTAACTCATCATCATTGAGTTCAGATTATTACGTATATTAGAGCTTTCTCCATCAAACAAATAGTCAAAATCCTAAAATAAAACAAGTATTTAAAACATGTCAGGATGATATTCAAGCAGTTCAGTTTGTCATCAAATACTTTAGGATTGATCGCTACCTTCATGGATCATCCACTTTGGCAACCGTTGGGTAGACTGTCATATTGCGGTTATATCGTTCACTTTTTCGTCATTGATTACGTCTTCAACCTAGATGATCGACCGTACAATTATGTCTCAATGTGGCAAACGGTTTGTTCAAACATATGGATTCCTAGATATTCATACGTTTTCGTTTCATTAGGGCACAGTAGCGAAGTTGTGAGGATGCTGCAAGATAAGTGGGAGGAACGGATCCGCTGTTGTTTCATAAACAAAGCCATTCATTCCTCAACTATGAATGAGATAAAATGAAATACAACTGATCATCTACATGTTGATCATTACTTATACAACAAGCATGAAAGAAGAAGCAATAGTTATAGAACTGTCTTAAGCATAAATGGTATGCACGTGTCACTTTTTACCAGTGACAGAAACAGCGATAAAAATAGAGAACATTCTAATTCTTCTACGTAAGCTTATTCAAATATTCAAATGAGTTTTTACAATTCCACATATACAACCTTTATTAATTAGCCCTAATTTTTCAGTACGTTTATCGGGCGATTCCTGTCATTGTGCTGTCTTACATTTTCGCTTTCATCTGGAGCTGTACATTTGAGATCCCGACGATAAATCTGGAAAAGATGCTCATCGCCACCGTATTCCCACGGAAGGATATAAAGTCTCATGAAGTTAAAGAGCCGATGCCATGATATCTATAATTTATTATAAATGAATTCGAAAAAGAAATCTCTAAACGTATTTCTACCAAGCGAGTGAGAAGAACAATCGATTTCGCGCCACTGACTTACAAATAATTTTGAAGAGCGTCGCAAAAAAATTACAACAGCAAGTTTTCAAAATAAAAAGTTGTAATCAACGAGAACATCTTCGAAAAAAATCGATACCGAACCATAGCACTCATTCTTCATTAGTCATTCCTCTAATGCAAATATCAGTACGATTTCACGTATTAATTATGTCAAGAAGTCGACTGGTATAATTCCCATACAGATAACCTTCAACAACAACAAATTAGCATCAATGGCAGAACAACCGGACGCTTAAAGCTGTGTAAAATAAACAAATATACTATACGTGTACTTGGCGCCACATTCAAACTAATATTTCGTAGAAGTGCGGTATTTCATTTCTAGAACTACTATCCTCATGAGTTTCACCATTCGAGAAGAAGAATTTTACATCTAGTCAATTGATCTGCTCCATCTATTTATCTAATCCACATTAAAAAATGAAGAAAAAGAGCAAGTCTATTGCTAATTGTACAAACAAATGAGAACCAGTTTTGAGACAAAGTAAACGAAATCATTCGTAAGCTGAAGTGTTTTAACAGATTTTATTTACATAGATGTTTATTTTTTGAGTAGATTGTAGAAATAACTCTCGTGAGGTAATCTTCACTTTATCATTCAAATTATACAGGAGATAGAGAATTATTGTATAACTATATTAAGTTCTTTTCTCTGAATAGTAATCGTATTGAAAGCTAGCGAGTAAAAGTCGAAATGTACTGGTTGATAAAAGGTCACAATTATTTCGTCATTTCGATTTGCTTCTAGAATAAAATTTAGTTGAGAGACTGAAAAGAGCATTGCTTTAACATACCGAAGTCTCCGCCTCATCCCTATATAAGCAGTTACGGTAAACATTTCCTCCATACTCTTCACTCTTGACCTCTAACCAATCTCCGTTCCCCTTTCCATTGAATTGAATGTCGTTGTCTTATTATATCACAAGCCTCGTGCAATTTCCATGATTATCTCATTACGAATTCTTCTTGATCTTCATATGTCATCCTTACCTTTTGTATCTGAATAATAATTGTTATCCGATTGCATAATCACATCCTCATGAATCCTATTATGTATATTCCTGATTTCTCGTTATTGTAATCTTGATGAAATATTTTATGTGTTGTTTAAACAAAGGTTTAATTACACAAGTTTGAGGTTCCACTACACCAGTTCGAGGCGAGCAGTACAAAAAGACCCGCGTGAAAAACTACTGACGGCGAGCGTGAAGATATTCACTGCCAGTGACACCACTACAATTCGGCGCATCAGCCACTACACATCCATCTCTAAAAAAACAGCGCCAAAGTTTACATGTCCTGCAGAATCTTATAAATGCAATAATTAGAAGACGAGTAAATGAAATACAAAGATCTACAGATCATCTGGACGGTACTTCCGTGTATCCAAGAATGTTCCAAGCACGCATTGATAGGAAAACATCAGTAGAATTTTGTTAGGAGATCTTCTGGCTGTACTGACCGATAACATTTCACATTTAGAGAAGTACTGAAAACATCTGTGACATGTACACACAAGTACTGGCAGATTATTGCAAAAAATTTATTCGAATAAGAGAACGATGTCGTCAAGTCCTTTCCAAAACAAATGAGAAAACTGTGCGCAATTAAAATGCAGAAAAATAACCGTTTAATAATCGATTGCAATGAAAAAAATATGCAATAATGTGACTATTGACAATTTTCATTTATTGAAAACACTAGTGATCTTCTCGATTGGAAATCGTTTTCCCCGGGGTTATTATCCTCACTTGATTTGACTCAAGCACGAGCTGATTCTATTAGATTTTCGACACAATAGAAAAATTATCTGATTAATTATTCAAAGACTAATTGATCATTTCATGGAAAAATTATTCAGAAAATTCGAAGAATTATGTCAAACAACTTTGGACATGAAAAATGAGAAATGAATCGTTTTGGTAAGACGCATGATTCAGGACTGTAATAAAGCCGGTAACGAGCAATCATCTACTGGATGAAGACAAAACAAACGTTTCAAGAAGTGATGATGACATCAGAAAAAAAAGAAATAAATGGAAAATTAGTAGGAAAGAAAATAATAATGCTCTCACGCACGTCAGAACTATTGGGTGCATCCAACTTTGCCACTTAACTCATTCTGAGAGTCTTTTCTGATTATTCTAGTTCTACTTTAAGCTCATTCATGAAACTTTCACTAATTTTTATCTTGAGATTATCCGAACTTTGATATCGTTTTGCCAGAAGAATTTGATAAGGTAAAGCATGTGATTGATCACTACCCCTGATGAATGTCCACTCATTTGACTTGATCGTAACGTTGCTGAGGTCATTGAATGCGAGCCTAAGCCATACAATGACCTGAGGCGAACAGTGGTACTTATCCTTTCCAAATTTTTCTCGTGTCAATTCATCAATCCAAGATGGATGGATGGATGGCTTGATCGCATGTGTTTTAAGAACCGATTGGTTAATGAAATGCAGATATGCAGCAACTTAATTTTATTCAGTTTTTCACTCCAATTGATTATTCTATAACTAAAGTTTACGCATGTTATTTGTTAATAATTTTGTTTGGATACACTTTCAACTATTCAGGTGTACGTATCGACATAGAATGTTCCGTTCAACAAATCGATTCGCTTTTGTTGTAATACGTTTCGTTTATTGTTTAACAATTTCTACTACGGTGCGTGGATGTGGGCAATCGCCATCAGGGGGGAGTGTCACGACCAAGAAAAACTACAACGAAAAAATTGAAAATTTTTCCTTAGGACGGACTCTGAGGTTCAACGTCACTGGCAGTGGCACCATTCCGGCAGTGATGGCTTTCACAACGGAAGCTAATGTGCAAACTCAAGTTCCAAGCATATCACGAAATGAATAAGCTGCTAAAGCATTTGTACAAAATCTAATAATGAGCTCTGTCAGTGTTCATATAACATTAGAAAGATTATTGAAGAAAAAAGGTAAAAGTGGTTAATCTTAGCTAAGTATCTTTGTTACCGATTTATCGGCTTCAACACTAGCAAGATGGCGGGATTGGTAAGTATTGGTGTGGCCGAGAACTTGCGTGCACTGATTTGTGCCTTGTGTTTCACTGTAGGAACCCTAATTTGCGCCACGTGTCTACTTTCACATATAGCATAAGCTTTTCAGTCAAACGAGTAACGTTCGATCTCTTATGCTTGGCCATTTTTCCATATTATGGAATATTTCGTATTGAAACATAATTTTTCATTTTTTCTAGATTGAAGACGTTTTGGAACGACAAGGTCGTAGCGCTTTACTAGCAGACGCCGTCATAACGTTGATTGTACAACAGCTTACAGTTAATATCAGCTACACACCGATTAGATGTAACACTGTATCAACTAACATAGCAGGAGTTCAACCCAACTGTATGTTACAAAATGACACATTTTGGCAATATTTTTATTTTCAATGCGCTATTAATACGTCAACGTTCGACAACGCCTTTTTTTATGCAGATTATTTGGCTAGTTTTTGATCAGTTGTAGTCTAACAATTTTGATAAGATACGCTCAAGTACAAAGGGAATCCTCACACGGTGTATGTAATGATGCGTATATGAAATGTCTTCTACATGTCGAATCGCCCATATGCTTGCAATTGGACCACTGTGAAAGTCATTAAAAGCCGTTATGAATCACCTCCAAAAATAGGCTTCCGTCTTCTCCAGAATAGACCAGTAAGCTACCCATGAATAAAACAATGAAATTCCGTGGAAGAGCTTCGCTTGTTGGCAGTGGATGCCAATACATAATAAACAGAGCCTGAATCGGGGCTACCAATCACTATGAGGCAGCTACGGCTGGGTTGATGCAACTCACTTAGGTAGTGCTGAGTGCTTCAGTGAGACAATATTTCAGAGTTGGGACAAAAATCACAGCCTTAATGACGTAACTTAACACATCGATGAATTACTGTTCTTTGGAACATATTATGGCGGAGATACTTATGTTGTTGTTGTACACGTTCTTCCGAGCTTGGTTATTAGCAACGGCTCTTTTCAATAGATAATCCGAATCAGATGATCAGACTAAAGAAGACGTGATCCGAAACCAACTTTAAAAATTCTCGTCGTTTATGATCCAGTATTAGACTGCAGGAAAGGTAAAATCGAGACATTCAATATGAACGTGAGGAGGCCCTTCAGTGAATGCCAGACAACCTACAGCTTCATCGCTAGTAATTTCAACTTTGAGATTATGTGAGAGCGCTTGAAAAATGTCATATTGAAACCCGAGGACGTGAAGAGATTGGCTGGAAAAAGTGGTTGGCAACGTTTGATTAATCTGCTAGTTGTCTTCTGCCTATATAAGCTATCCACACAAGTCATCCTCAATGGAATTGGCAGAAGATCAGATGAACACAAAGGGTTTTCGAGAAAGGTCCAGCACGTTGAACCATATGCACACAATCATGAAACTCCTAGAAATATGAAGAAGGCATAAAAAACCACTTTGCCCCACTTTCACTGTTTTTAAACATGTATTTGCATCTATTAAAACAGAAAATGGAAATGTTGATAAACAGAGCTCTTTGTACCAAATACATCTAGTTCCCTTATGAGGTCTGTAACTGTTACACTACCAAGATTCGCGTTATTGTTTATATCTCAATTAACATAAAAGGAGTAGTCTGGAAACGTTAGGTAATGGCGTTAAAATTACATCCAGCCGAATTAGTGACAAAATAAGAATAGCATGATAAAGGATTGGATGTTGACCACTTCACAGTTACTGTCCTGGCAAGCGTTTGATACAGGCTTGGGATTCGCTTCATTTCCAGGTGTTAATTGGTGCTACCGGTCCAATAATTAGTAATATGCTACCTCTGTTAGTGACGTTATACATCTTTTCTTATCCATCATAAGTTTATATGCTTCATGCAAGCTGGCAGGTTATTGTTGTCTCCAGATTGGCCAGAAATTTCTTCTGAGTTTATGACTTGATCTTAAAGCTTCTTGTGCTTGTTGTCGTAGTGTGGGGAATCCGAATTTCTGTCTCACGTTGACCATTGTTTGGCTTTTTTTACAATGGTATGGAAGATGTGCAAAATGCGTTTATGGTTTCTGCTACCAATACAGGTTGTTCAGCACTGAATAGTAGCGCTTGCTTCGCTGTGTCTTTCTCTGCACCAAATAATTCTCTGCTGATCTCTGATTCAGATAATTATGGCTTTTCAGAGTTTTCGCATAATATTTCTGGTGGTTATGAACACTTTCAATGTTGATTCATGCTTTGTAGTTGTTGTTTACTGATTCCGCGCAATTAACCTAATTTAGACATAATCGTAATTTTAATTTATTTTGCAACAATATTATACTGTCCGCAGTTGTGTTGAGTTGGCCGCAAAACTCGAAACATCAGGCGGGACTCGAACACGCACTCACAGGTTTGCTGTATGCAAGAGTTCGTGTTCAGTGGTTGTCGGTTTGCTCCAAACTTGAGTGCTTGCACCTCATACCTGGGTATTTGAACCGTATGCTCGTTTGACGATGATGCTGTAGAATAAAGAGTGACCACGGATGTCAGATGGTTTTTGTCGGAAGCAGAAGCAGCGTATGTCCGTCTTATAATGACGATACTGAAGATTGTAGATTGGATGAAGATCCCAGAGTTGAGTGCGTGACTTCGTCAGAAGCAAAGACAGCTACATTAGGTGTTACCCAATCGAGAGTCGACAGCCAGACCTCAAACTTGGGTAATTGAACCTTTATTTAAACAATACACAAAAATATTACATCACGATTACAACAACGATAAATCAAGAACATACATGATAGGACTCACGAGTATGTGATTATTCAATTAGATAACGATATTTAATCAGATACAATAGGTGAGAATGCTATATAAAGATTAAAAATAATTCGTTACGAGATAAACATGGAAATTGTACGAGACTTGTTAGACTTGATAACATGAGACAACGACGATCAGTTTAATAGCGACGGTCAAAGAGGTTATGTTAGGGGCTATGAGGGAAGAGTAATGATGAGGAGTATACTTACCGTATCTGCTTATATAGAGAAGAGGCGGAGACCTTTGTATGTTGAAACAATGTCTTTTTCAATTCATCAGCTATGTTCATTCCCATAAACATATCGAAATTAAATGATTTTGACCTCTTATGAATCAGGACATTTACACTTTCTCATCGCCTCCACCATTTCTAGCTTTCTATACGATGAATCAGAAACCACAAATTAATATGATATGTAATATGTGTTTGCTTTGCATTTTATTTGGATGATGAAGTAAAGATTGCTCGACAGAGTATTCTCTACATGCCGTGCTGATCCATTACACTACCGAGGCCCTTGCTATACAACCCCTCAATGCTCGGTAGTGTAATGGATCAGCACGGCAGACCAGATATCTGCAAGTGCAAGATCGAGTCCCGCCTGAAGCTTCGAGTTTTGCTGCCAACTCGGTAAAACTACGTACACTAAAGGCTAATTTATTTCTTCGAACACTATCTCTCAGTTTCTGATTCATGATAAGGTTTTGATGAGTCTCAGAGCGTATGCTATAGTTCGTTATGCTGACTTTATTATGTCTCATCCAATAGAGCATCTTTATTTTCATATTCTTGCACTTTTGTTAGTATTGAGCTCTGTTGGTGGGTAGATTTCTGAAGAGTTAATTGCACTCTTTTCTCGTAGTACAGTTCTAATTGTAGCAGTTATCTAGTGACTTTTCCTTACTATCGTATTGTTGTATTGTGGCAATCCCTCAAATTTGTCTAGTTGAGTTCTCAAGCTTCTATGATCGATAGCCAAAAGTCCCTGCTTCTCGCAATAGAAGCATGCATATGATCTTCCCATGAATGAGCTTCGATATATGTTGCACCTGGACTTAATCGGTGCTTCGTTCTCTGTATGACATCTTTTGTGAATTTGTCTACAATATGTTATTGTAAGAATATGCTGTCTACGTGCTATCTACGCTTTTTATCTTAATTGATCAATTATGGCGGTTAATGATTCACACAGTATTCAATGATCCTCTAACTAGGTTGTGATCTTCTTGATCCTTTCACTGATTCAAACTAAGTTTGTCGTTTTCTGCTTTAAATGCCTTTAGCTTATTCAGCAGATTGCTGTATAAAGATTCTTTATCACCGTCTTTATCCTTTAGTCGACTGACGACTATTGCATAGGATTGGTTTGATACTGTGCATGGTCCTACGAAATGTTTAACTTTACCTTTTGAAAAGTCCAATAGATATCTCATCTTCTTGCTTTACTTAATGTGGCCAACACCCTGGTTTCGTATCTCTCGAATCTTCTTGCTCTTCTAATGTTATATCTAGAACCTTTCATGAGACAATTTTCATAGTTTTATAGTAGATTTTCGAATTCAATTGAAATTCAGGACAAGACTTCCACATCTTGTTGTAGACCTTCAGAAGACGCCTTCTCTTTGTCTTTCCTGGCTGTCGATGTCGTTGTCGTCTGTTCATCATTGTTATACATGGCATATATAGACTCGATTTCGCCTATATTCATGGTGAGGTATCACTTAGTGGCTCTCGTTTGGCGTGCCATATTTTGCATTAATTAGATTTATCTGGTTCGATATATAAAAAAATAAAATTATATTAAAAATATGGTTGGAAAGAAGATTCAAAACTCAAATTGTAATATTCTCTTTGAACATAGGGCAGTATCTGATCACTTGCTGCTTTTGCTTAAATGTTATGATGTGCGTTGGATGATGGGAGGTGAGTGTTGCGTTGTATATTGAATAGAACTGCCATACGAAACTTCTCTTGTAGTCGTCTCTACC
>KN716631.1:0-13262 GCA_000816705.1 Dictyocaulus viviparus
ACAATCACAATGAGATGTCAACTGGTGAGAATGATATATGCGGATAAGAAAAATACGTTACGAACAATTGATGAGTCTGTAGCTGCTTATATAGGGAGGAGGCGGAGCTTAACAATGTGTGTCAGTACTAGAGGATAAGTACGACGTCAAAACTGTATGTCAGTACCACAGGCTAAGCACAACGTCAAAACAACTATGACCCTTTATGAATTAGGACAATTGTGTATGATTATTAGGAGAAGGTCAACAATATAATTACATGATTTGTATCCACTTTTTATGTAATTCAAATGATAAGGTAGAGATTACTCGAGAGAGTATTCTCTACATTATACGTTTTAATTTTAGAAGTAGATGCACACCAATGAAATCAACACAGAAAAGTTTTTCCGTGACTGATTAGATTTGGTAATAATTTCAAAGCAATTGATTCAATATGCGACATTATCTGGTACAACGGTTGAGGTTTGCGTTTGATCAAACTCGATTTAGCGATCAATAATTGACAACGACATTCTTTAGGTATAAATTGTTTTGTATTCCATCAGAATACATCGAATCCATCTTTGATGATTTTTAGGAAAACAAAAAGAAAAAGGAACTTCCAACACAAACTTTAACACTACCGAATCTAGCACATCCTTTTCTAAGCAGTACACAAAAGCTTTTTTTATTTAGTTGATTAAAGTATATTAACTTTTCACAATACCAAAATTTTGCTCATTTATTTTCCCTGTTCAGGCGATAGTTTTAGGATTTTCATCGATAAATGAACGACCATTGAGTTGCGTTATTTTTCTTCTATATGATTCAAGCTAATGTCTAAAGTTTTACAAGAATTTTTCTTATAACTTACTCATTAATCGAAAAAAAAATTCATATCAGGCGAATTTCTTCTTATACCTCTAATGAGGTGGAGTGAATCAAAAAACTTGGATCATCTGTTAGATTTGAACCCGCATCTAAAGAAACATTGAGTGATCGCATAGCGAGGTTCAAATCAAACTGGACAACTGTAGATACGGGTTCTAATCACAATTGAGGTTATGAGCTTTGTGATTCGTCTAGCATCATTTAAAACATATAAGGTTGTTTTGTTCGTACTAAATTGATGAGTTCGTTCAAGAGGGCAAAAATTCTCAACGTTTGTGCAGTTAGAGTTGTTTATTTCAACCGTAATCTGAAATATAACGATAAAATCTTTAAGTTTTAATGTCTTTCTTATACATTCAACAGTAATCGAGTTATTTTTCAGAGATGGCCCTTATGATCCTCTTTTTATTGAAGCATCATAAGCATATGGGATCTGAAAAAACCTGTTTGAAATGCGTTTTAACGTGAAATCGCATCGATTTTTACTCTGGCTCTTATTTATCCACGTTTCCTGTTTGGTTCTGTTTCTTATACACAGCTGTACTTTTTCTATATCTCTCTGGTTGTACTGTTGATAACAAAGAATATCCTACTTCTGTTGTTTTATTATATGAGTGGTAGAAAAACTATTTGTTTTTCAGCCTGTTCAAAAATCAAACGATTTCTGTTCTTATAAATGGAGGTAAGTTGTATTTTTACCACTTGAATTAATCTATTGGCACATTTGGAACATTCATTCGTACAACTATTACTTTTTTCTAGATTCAAAACACACAACACTTTTCAGCAATTGAATAGCAAGGACGACAGCAGTATTCTATATCCTGTTATTGATGAGAATAAATCAGCATCATACTCGGTGAATTTGATACACAGTGGTCCAGAGGACTTAGCACTCATTGTAAAAGCGGCTGATTTTGCAGCCAGAAGGCATCGGAATCAGAAAAGGAAGGATCTAGCTGGCACGCCGTATATTAATCATCCGATTGGTAAGCTTCAAATATTCATCACACTCTTTGCTTTTTAAAATATATTGATTGAGTTCAAGACGGACTACTTCATGATTCGAAAAATCATTGTGGAGTTGCGGAATTAACGTTACGTAATAGTATTGAGTCTAATATCAGCTTTGACAATCTTCATCAGCTCCTATCCTACAATGAACATGAAGTCGAGGCAATATATGGTCACATATTCTACAAGATTATTGTTGACTATTCTAATGCTAAAACGAGCTGTACAAGAATGCTTGAAGAACGCTACTGTGTCACTATGAATAGAGTGAACAGGCAGAACGGCTACCAGAATTTATCATGACGATCCATGCTAACTGGCAGTTTTAAAAGCCCTTTTCCTTACGATGAGTGTAAGGAGTTTCCTAATGGAAAGCGCCATAATGAAATAAATTACCTTATAGTATATAAAGGGTTTTGTCTAATGGATTGCTGTTCTCCCAAAGTTCAATACAGGCTCCGACCATCACCTCCTAATAATTGTTTAACGTATAATTTGTCAACCTATTTAACACTTTGAGAGTCGAGTTAGCAAAGTGGTAGGAAGAGCCATAGTGGGAAACATGCTTGAATGCGGTATGCCTGAGTTTTGCAGTAAACCAAGTTTTTCATCCTTCTGGGCTTAGCGATTCGGAACGATTTCTCAACCTTTTTGACGGCAACCTGGCCATCTAGTTAAAGTTTATGACAGCCGCATTAAGGCCATTATCGATTCAGATCGTCATGGCCCAACACGTGTGGTTGCAAGAAGGCTCAACTATCGCATATATGCATTGAAAAATATATTAAGAGAGTTTTAATATGTTAAGGAACTCCAATTGGATCTTTGAACAGCTCAACAAAGTTTGCCTAACATCAGCGATTCCTTTTTGAAACGTAGTAACATTGATCTATCTTTTAAACGACTGATTACTGATGGAAAGAAAAATGTGCTTTATGACCGTCTTAATGGAAGATTATTGTAAGTTAAACAGGATGAAGAATCGGTCTTAACAACATCAAAAGTCGAGACTCATCCAGAAGAAGATTATGATGTCATTTAGGTTTAGGCTTATAGAGGATCTCCGTAATTTATGCTTCTATCAATAAAGCTATCAAATGATACATCTACGATCAATAACTTGTCAAAATGGGCAATACAATTCAAAAAATGTGGCGCGATTTAGCAAATCGTGGTGTCGTTTTCAAACATCGTAATGCAAAACTTCAGACATAGTATTGGTCAACGGATAAAAATAATCGAGCTTTAATTGAAATGTGAAAAGTTCAGTACAACATTTTCTTTTGTGGTTAGCAGATCACGTGTTGCACCACGTGTTTGCTGGCAGGTCAATACGTATAGATTTGATCTTTATGCGAAAACTACAAAAAATTTTAATTTTAAGCCATTTTCTTTCTCTCTCTCTTACATTGTACTCAACTGTTCACTTGGGGAGAAATTGAGGTCCTACAAGGTAACTAGACATTTATAGAAAAGTAAATTAAGCCATATGTGAATAAGGTAATTTTAGGATTAAAAAAAGCCAGTGCAATACGGTATTTTTCAGGTGTGGCTTATATTCTCACAAATGAAGCAAAAGTGTTTGATGCGATTACTCTAGCAGCTGCAATGCTACATGATACTGTTGAGGATACTAAAACTACCTTTGTAGAAATAAACGAACAATTTGGACAGGAGGTACTGCTGTTGATTTCCTAACAAACAGTTTTTAATCCTAAAAAGGTGGAAAGGTTCAGATCTTGTGGATATTCAAACTCTGTAACACCTAGTAACGATGTCAAATGATAATTTGAGGTACACGATATCGTTAGAGAATGCACTGAAGACAAATCACAACCAAGAGAAATTCGGAGAAGAATGATGGTGGAAAGTGCACCTACTCATTCACATAAGGTAAGTATGTATGTTTGCCTGTTCTAATTGTTGCTTATAATGTTGAGGGTTTTTTTTGACTCATAACCGAATCATTATTGAGTAAAAATTACGCAGCAGTCGGTATTTCTTTCTAATGAACGATTGTTATACGCTTCACGTGAGATTGCAAAGTTCTATTTTCAACGTGATTTATAGAATTGATTATTCTATACTGCAGCTTCTTCATTTTTTCGAAAAGCTAGCATTTTTGAAAGACTTCGGTTTTCTGGACATATGAGTAAGAATTTCATTCAAACAAAATTGAGGAAAGAGAATCCATTCATATAATTGTTAATTGACAAAAAAGAAAAAAAAACTACGTCGGTTTTGATGGAAATTTTTAATATATTGTATATGATATCAACCATAGAGATACATACGATAGAACTGTATATGGAAACACATAAGGTCTACATTTCATTACAAATGAACAAGCAATTAGTTTTTTTAAGTTAGTTATCGCAAAAAGTACTGATGCTTATTAGTTTAGTGCAATCGATAGACAGCACATCAGACCGGGCATCTGTAGATCAGGGTTCGAGTCCCAACTGAAATGCAATCTTTTGTGTTCTACTCAACATTGCTGAGGATCTTTTGATTAAGTTTTAATAGCACAGAGACACGTTCGATTATTAACGTTTTGAGAAAAGCTTGTTTCTCACTATGTTTCTAGATTAAGGAGAGGAAGTCAAAGAGAAACAAAAACCCGTTTGTTATCACTTGCATCGGCTTTTAATGATTGAACGAAAACGAGAAAACGCAATCACATGCAATTATTGTAGTTACGTCATTGTGTTTGTTTATGGACCACATTCGCCAAACTAAACGATGAATTTCATACGGCTTCATTTCCAGTGGTGGAATCGCAATAGCAGACGATCGTGCCTTCATAACTTCTGATGCACGATCGCTAGTAACTAAGAGTAAAATAGGTTACATCGTAAATGTAGAGATTCCGAAGCCGATATGATTTTTTCCTTCTCAAAGATGAACAAAACTCCTGTTCATTGGATTGGCAACGTTTTCAATCTACCAAGTTCAAAACGCGAAAAAAGCCAGAGATTTAAAGTAGTATAGTCAGTGACTTTTAGAATTAAAGAAGCAAAAAATTATATTGAATTTGCTTTCATTCTCGAGCATTCTGCAGACGTCTGTTCTGACGACACTTGAAACTTTTTTGTAGTTTTAGTGAAGTCGTGAGAATCTAGTTCATAGTACAAAGGACTATTTTGCTTGAGATTCAACTCTTTTTTATTTTGTAAGGTTTTCTTCTTATGTAAGCTTTTCGAAAGTTTCACGCCACAACGGGAAATATCTAGGAAATGCTCATCGAAGCAAAATTTTTGATGAGTCATTTTGAGGAATGTATACAGCCATTTCTTATCACAATTTGAATTAGTATTATACTTTACTTGAAGCTTCCTGAGATTCCCATGACAGGCTTGACTTTCTATATGTAAACTGGTACATTTTGTAATACAGCAAAAATTACTTTGCAAGTAGTCACGCTTTTTTATCATTTGAACACAGTTGCCAGTATTTGAAAGATAATTGGTCTTCTTTTTCAATTTTCATACTTTTTCACTTTGTTTTTGTTTTGGAGGCGATACTTTTACCATAGAAGGATGTAAACGAATAGAAAGCATTTTTTTTAACCAGTTCATGTATAGTCGTTTCCTTGAAGTCTACTTATCACTTCAAAAATTCCTTGGTAGCAGTATAGATTTTCAATGTTGAAGTCATCCTCAGTCATCCTCATTAAAATATGTCAATCCAAGAAAAAAGATTTAAGTTTTAAATTTATATGTTATATGCGAGGTATAAGCTTTCCGGCTAAGTCTCTTTGTTACAATCTTCATAAAATTTCTACAGCCGATAGCGTGATGAATCAAAACTCTTTGATGCTCAAGGACTGTCTGTAGAGGCCGTTTCACGGCTCATTACTCATGTAAATGGTTCGAAAACGGACGATTGAAAAAAAGTTTCAGGCAAAACTCGTGCATTTGGCCGATATACTGTATAATTTACGCGACCTGGAGTGTGGAACACCTTTGGGTTGGGATCGAGGGAGAGTTCAACAGTATTTCAGATGGTCCAAAGAAGTGAGCAATGAGTTTTCTACTCTCATTCTAACATATATGTCATCCTTATAATATTTTTTGTTTTATACTGATATTATAATACCGCTATAGCTAAAATTGGCTGCAAAATTTGGAACCTCTGGCGCGTCTAGAGCCTGCAGTTGCAGATATCCTGTCTTCCATGCTTATCCATTACTCTACTTTCCACTACTTATCCATTACAACAGATCGGATATCTCTAAGTGCGTGTTCGAGTCGTGCCTGAGGTTCCTACTTTTATTGCCAATTTAGCAATAGCGATATTTCTATTATCATTTTGCAGGTGGTCGCTAGCATCAAAGGTACGAATGACAACTTAGAAGCGCTGCTTGATGACATCATCAATAGAAATCTGAAGTAATTCGGGCTTCATAGTCTGTGATACTTTTCTTTCTGTGCTGATTATATTACTAAGAAAGCTTATCTAAGCATTTAAAATGAGTGTAAAAATCTATTCAAATGCATATGAATTGAATAATTAATTACTCATTTTCTTCTAATCTTGGATGGAGAGGAAATCTTCATCGCTATTTGAACCTCATATAACTCGGTCTGAAACATTCGAAATATTTCGTACGTTTTTTTCTCTGTGAAGTGTGAGAAGTGAAGATTTTTCTAAATACGTGAAGTAATTGACTTCTTTTTTGTGTTAATACGTGTAAGTAGATGTAACTTCTATTTCTGATTCAATTCTAAATTTAAAATGCTTGCCGCAGTCATAAAAAGGATTTCCCTCAATTTCTTCATAAATAGACGTTACTAGACGTTTGAAGACAGACAACGAATTTTTTGAGGGGGTACTTCAACAGATGAGCTTTTCAAATCAGATGAATGGTTTTTGCTCATCAAAAAATCTATGTTAAATAACGAAATGCCAGAGATTTGATTGCTCCTATATTTACATTAGCTTGAGATTATGTTCATGTCTACCCTCCTGTATAGATAAATGAAACCTCATATGCTTTGCCCTCATGTAATCAATGAGTGATACTACTTTTTTAGATGTTTGAATGCAAATGATTTTTGATGGATGCTATTTTAGCTAAAAAAGAAGAAACTAGGTCATTTTGCAACGTTCTATGGGAGGACTGATTCTTCTCAGAAGAGCGTCTTTATCGAGTGACACAAATAGAATTTTCTTGATAAGTTAGTGTTTTCATGCGAATCTTATTAGCCAATTCTGATTTATGAGGAGGTAGGTCATGAATTCATCTGTGTTTGTTCGTACAGCACTCATTGCCAGTTTTTCCATTGTCTTACTCTATCAGACGTGATGAATGAAGATGTATAACACATATCAATAGAGAGTAGAAGAAATGTATTAAGCAGGAGGAGTTCTTTGGCACTTCCAAGACTAATATCATCGCTTATGAGGTGATTCTGATTGTTCCAAAAAGTCTAGGAATGTTTTTATTTTGACGGGAACGGTGGTGTTGGTATGTTAGAGGTGAAACTATGTCACGTTTTCATCGGTTTTCGATTAACTATCGTAGTGGTAGATGAGACATGATTGAGGGCGAAAATTAATGCAATTCAGGATTTCCCAGTGCATTCTAATCATATACCACTCTCATAGGATTAACTGTATGAGGCTAAGAAATTATAAACTAGAAAACGTCTGTTCTACACCACTACGTCATTGTTATTGGTATTTTGGTGTTTTTATTTTTAATCCAGATAAGTAATATCTCTTACCAACTCATAAATATTGGTTTCTATTTATAAAACATTGATGAATTTTAAGAGCTTTTGTGAATAAACATCTCAAGCACCAATCAACAACGTCAATGATAATTCTCATGTCAGAATTATTTAGCGCACACTAAATCAGCAACTCGTCCTTTAACCTTAATGTTTTTTCTGCGGATATTCTCTTTCAAAACCATGTATGTTTAGTAGAAATGAATAAATTAGATTAACTTGTGTGCTTGTAGTTTGTTGTGTCATTTTACCAACGGCTGCGAAAAAAACCGGGTTTCGACGTAGAGTTGAGGATTGGCTTCCTCTTGCAGATTCTACATCAACATCAATCTTTATTGTGTTTAAATCATCTGCTCCTTCGACATACCAGTAAATACATTAAGATGCTGAGTGATACATGCAGAAATTTCTATAAGTTCTTCTTGAGGTCTGAAAGACACTAAGAGATATTATAAGAGGTATATTGATTGAGGTAGTAAGAGACTCAGCACCTTCTTTCTATATGTCTTGGTAGGGATAAGTATGTGCTGCTGTACCCGCTGAAAGTGCTCGTCAAACAATAAGCTGTTCTATAGTGAAACAATTTTATAAGCAGAACGTATTCAGATAAAATTTCTACTAAACTATTCCTATGCTGAGAAGCTTGTCAATAATCCAATAATAATAATATTAACTACAATAATAATAATACTAATAATAATAATAATAATAATAAGCAACAAATTAGTGCTGCCAGTAGGTTCGTATGAAGATTAGGATGTACAAAGTAGACGTAAACAAAGAAAATTTTATGAAACTACGAAATCATAATATATCCGCTTTTAGAGGCAAATATTATTGAGTTAAAAGCTTCACAAACAACTTGTTGATGACGTATATTTTATTGCGATATGAATATGATCTTATAAGGTGCTTGGAGGCCAAACAAGCTCTCCATCTCTTCGAGCTGCTACGGTGCTACGCAATCTCATTTCATGGTGTGCAAGCTCTCAGCGCTTCCAAGTTTATCAATCCTGCCACACCTTCCGAGTCGGTAAATTGGTGCTAGAGAAATTAGACAAGATTTTAAGAACACTAATTGGTAGAGTTTCATCATCTTTAGTCAATGGGTAGAGCACAATAACGTTCAATTTCTGTTGCAGAGAGATTGGTCAACGCCAAAGCTTATCTTATCTACAAACTCATAAGGACATGAAACTGTATTACAACATGAAGATACTATCTATATTTCTTGTTATAAATAACAATATATCGTGAACCTTGTTAAGTTTTTAGTATGATATCAATTTATCGAGTTAAGAGTCAATAATGAGGTGTTGATGAAAATATGATGGTATAAATAATATAACATGGAAGAGAAATCGATAACGAACAGTATATGGAATGAATTATATGTACTGCCACCAGTAAAAGTAAAATATAATGTATTGTGATGAAGACAGTGAAATGATGAAAGAAATCCGAAAATGTACTTAAAAATTTTAGCTAGCAGGCTGGCAGATTTCGAACCCAGCTGAAATCAATGATTTTCGATTTTTTTCCTCTTTAATCGTTCAAAGTTGCCGGCCTTGTGACGACAGTTTAACTGTCGTGTGTCGAAATAAAGAAAAGAAAAAAAAACGCATTAGAAAGAAAAATTTCCACAAAGGTCTTACTGTATTTTGTCTTTATTGTTGCTTTAAAGCATATTTTTATAAAACAACATTCGAACTAATGCAATCAAGTTGTTTTTTAGATTAATTCAAAAATAGTAATAATAATAAACAATGAATTAGTTTTGTATGAACGAATGCCGAATGTTCATCGGCAAAACTTCCTGACGTTGCGTGTATCAATATGGTTGTTTGTTTATTTGTTCCCCTCGTTTACTATAAGTCACTCAATTTTATTATTCTTCTCGTTTTGAATCAATAGTTTCCGATTTTCCTTTCATTCATCACATAATTACAAAATATAATTGAAATGTATGATAATTGTAAAGTACCATAGCAGTACTGAGATACTTCCAACTGATAATCGTCTTATGTTTCGTTTTTATCTCTGATAAGAACCATTAGTGATTTTCATAAAGATTTCACTTAAAAAGAGAAAAACAAATACGATTAGGGCGTTTCCTGTGTTACAGTCAGTCAGGCGAGGTGCAAGCAATACAGTCAGTGTAAGATCGCTCATAACCGGTTTCGTACGAATTTTTTCATGTATTCCTTCATCTGAAATGTCGATACTTATTGTTGCATTTCATATAGCCGATTTACCTTATCACTCATCACTCACACACGTCAAGCTGCATACTGTAATGAATTGTTAACGTTTAATCATTGACCGTAATGAACTGCAATGTAATGAACACAACAGTACCTAAGCCAAACCATCGAACTACTGTAATTGTGGTCTCGCAAAGCTTAATCGATTTTTTTTGTTGTTTATTTTGCTAATATAGAAAACAAAAATAGCTTTTTATGGTGCATTTTTTCCTACGGTTGAAAAAAAAAACTAATCAATTTACATACTAAATATCGATATGAATAGCAGGTAAACTTACAATATGTTTCATTTAATCAATTCAGTTCAAATGCTATGTTTTGCAATAACTGTATACGAGTATGTGTATTGTATTCATACTTGTTCTAAAAATATCCTCTCCCCTCTCCCTCCACCTCCTCACGATCGAAATTGTCTGTATATGAGAAGTTATTGATCTGAGTGAACTATAAGTGAATTTGTTGTAAATTATCAAAAATTATTGATCGTACTATGTTTTCGAATTTCATAAATTTCATGAAAATCGATTGTTCAGAGTTTAAACTCTGTGAATCAGAGTTCTGAGTTGCACAGGAAACTCCCTCTGATATCCAGAGCAACAACGACGTATCCCTCAGTTAGGTATTTAATATTCATGTAAATGATAAGTAAACTAATTATCACAACACTTTATTCGCTAATTTTTTCACTACTCTTTTTCCTTATCAAATTTCCTACTAATATTCAGTAATTCGAGCGAAATACTGTTGTTAGTGCTATTTCAAATCCTTTTTCTTTCAGTTCACGAAAACTCATTAGTAAGTCAAAATTCATATGAGCCTCTTTCATGCGAGGCAACTATGTTGAGTTTAGCATTTCTAGAAACATATTATTGTTTGTTATTTTAACGAGTTTTCCTTTTTTTAAAATGATATATTTAATGATTTTTATGATCTATAAGATTGAGGCCGTGATCTTTTTTGTATCTTAACAGTTCATGTATGGGTTTTTTATTGACTCATTTTTTGCTCTACAATAAACACTTCTATTTTTCATCACGTCGTCGTACAGCATCGTCGTTGTGACGACGTTACTTTTGAAGAACTCGTTTTTATCATTGAAGTATTTAGTCATCTTAATTGCTATGGTAATATCGATATAAATCGTCATAGAAATCTACGTCTTCTAGAATTTTCCGTATTTTTTTCGTCTAGTTTCCAACTGAAAAGAATCGCTAGAAAATCTAATTTGAACAAGCTTCATTAAAACCGTGGAGGCAGCCATCCTCATAAGCGAATGTTATGACTGGAATGAATTAACGAAAAAAGAATACGAGTTCGTTTCAAATTTTTTTGCTTGACTCAAAGCCTGTAGTGTTTTTTTGGATCGGCTAATTTTTCTCTGTGACGATTACAAAACGAACAAATTATAGATGAACAATCAGCAATACGAAGAACGTTAACGATTTATTTCGAAGCTGAAAGTGATGTTTAGCGTCGTTCAGCTACACATCAGATTCACCTTCAACAAACCGGCTCATGATGATGTCACAGCTTTTGATGTCCGCGAAACCTTTTCGATATCTCATAGTGTAAAGGGTTTTTCCCTCTTTCATAAAGACTTAAAAAGCACTTTAGTTTTTTAATGAAATATCAAAGTATCTTTATGCCACAGAAAATAACTTTATGAGGCATTGATTGAGCTTAAATCATTGTTTTTCCTCAGTTTTTTTTTCATCATCGATCATCGTGCTCATCGTCATCGATGTGATCATCGTCGTCTTTGACAACCACTACTAAACACTTTAGAATATCTATTAATTAATTCAAGTAAGCAATCGATTGCTCTTTAACGGTGTTCAAATCGATCGTATCGACGATTGGTGCCGCCCATTTTTTTGATCTCTTCGCCTTTCTTCTTTTTACAACCCAAATACGAAACGTCATCGCTCTTTTTTATTGTGACATTTTTGTTTGTCATTAGATTGCTTTTGCTAGCCCTTTGCTAGAAAAAAATGTTTCTATAAATTTAATATAATAATTTTATCAAAATTTGTAAGAAATGTGTTTTTTCGCTCGTCAATAGGTCAATTTTTTCCTCGTCAGATTTTATTGATTAATCATAATTTTCATTCCCATCAACACTCGTAGAATTCATCTAAAATGACAAATTAGGAAGTTTCTCTTCAAACATTTGTGAAAATCTTAATATTTTATGCTAAGCGATGTTTGTACTTTCACAACTCGATGATGACCTTTGGCAAAAAAAAAGGAAACTGACGGCAAGGAAAAAAACGAGGGACAATCAAAACAGATGGCGGTCGGTTTCCGCATCGAGAAATTCACACTATCGAAAGGTTTTTGTCAACACTAGAAGCTTTTACCTCATTTCTACCGAATTCCTAATGTTCACATGACGTCAGTTGTATTGTCGATATTTTCGAAAATTTGCTAGAAAAATTAAATACAGTCCAAAAATTCTTAGTTATGAACATTTTAAGTATTAAATATTATTGTAATATTCCTAAAGAGTTCTTCTTCTATGGAGGCATTCATCGGTAGGAGGATATTTTGATGATGAAAGTGCGTTACATTTAGGTAACAAAAGAAAAACTCGTCTCTATTTTAGCATAACATCAAATCACTTCTCTATCAACACAATCACTATTATTCTAATGTTTGACGTAATTCTTTTCTAACGAAAATTTCAATACACATCATTCTTATGACTTAAGTTAATTCGTTCTATTCATACGCTAATGCAAATTCTACATCTGTCAGGCTTCATTTCGTATAACGAAATTTCATTGATAAACGAACTGATATCGTATCGATTTGTCCTGCTTATAATTAAATACTTCTTATAAAAATGAAAGCGATATCAGAACGATATGTTGAGCCGAACATTACCATGTCTCCGCCCGCCCCGCCCATTCACACGACTGTGTGTGTGGGTGCGTCGTTCGCAGACGTCGTAGTGACCTTGGCTAATCAATAATCACTAGAACTGACTTCCATTGAAAAAAGAATCAATCGTCCCAATACCGATGTGGACTCATTTTAAGAATTCCTATATTGACACCTATCATTACTTATATTTTCGTGAAAGTTACCGTTTTTGTCGTTTCATTTCTAGTACTGTCCTTTAATTCTACAGTAATCATTTGATTGTTAACGTGCATTTTTTGAGTGAAAAGTCATTGAGTCACTCATAGGCAACAGTAGTGCGACTTGCTTTTTTTCTAATGGAATAAGTGATCAATTTTCCTATTCAGGATTGTTAATCTGTTTTGTTCACACTTTTCTCACTATTGTAATTATCACGATATTCGATTATGAGTTCATTTACTGTGGTTCTTTTCCTTCTTATTTTCTTCTTCTTCCTCTTTTTTCTTCTTCT
>KN716631.1:33957-81456 GCA_000816705.1 Dictyocaulus viviparus
AAGTAATAATCACACAGTTATTGATCGGTACTTAATCTATCTTATAATTATGGGCGTACCATACCGTAACGCGAGTTTACTTAAGGAGCAGCAGCTCAACGAAAACTAGGCAAAACGTCACGTACGAAGCAAAAAAATTCTCGAGTACGGTATTGCGTTGTCATTTCATTACTTTATAGATTCATTTCATTAATCTGCCACAGCTTTTTGCTCTCATTTCTGTTCAGATTGCACCTGAAAAAAGCTTCGTGACGGATCGTCCAGAAATTTGAAATAGAACTACTTCATAGCGTGGACATCAGCAAAACGGGATGCTTTCTAACGATTTCCTCAACAATTTTTTGTCATTTTCACTAGCTACTTTGGTAATGTTTTGATTTTATGCTCATCGCTGGTTTTTCAGCTAATAATAAAATTAAATAAGCATGTAAATACATCTATAGGTAATATAGTTATAGTTTGTCATATCATGTACAAATTTGTGCGATATTCTGATTTAACGAAGAATAAACGTCTCATGAAATCCAGTTCGAGTCGAGCAGAATATATCGAAACAAACGAACGCTTACATTGAAAATCTCATTGATTTGAACCATAGCCAAACTTGTAGGACAAAATCGAATCAATCCCTGATAGTCATTGATTGAAAAGAACACTAAGCGAGAATTCATAAGTTTAGTCGGATAAGTATCTCCATCAGATTCCTCCCTGAGGAACCATTGCTATAGTTCATGTTTTTTTCTAAATTCAATGTATTATAAATCAATTTTATATTGACATTCTATTCTTTTTGTTCGTATCAGGTTTATTAGTGATACCTTTGTTTACAGTTTTAGTGGCAAACAGGTGTTCTTCTGTGACTGTTTGTTATAAAGGCAAAAACAGCAAAACAATGAGGCCTTATAACTCAAAAACTGGTGCAAATGCATTTGTGGTTCATCTATTAATGAAATTTGTCATCTGATTTTTGAGGGGGGACCGAAAAGTAACTAAAACTTCTTCATCGAGCTAATTCACAGCTGGCTTACATCCAGACCTTAATCGCGCAATCGTGGAAATATTACCGAAGATTGACTGTGATGACCTATAGTTCATGATCATCTTATTCGGATAAAAAAAATTGCAAAGGCGCTGATAGATTAATGCAACCATCGGCGCGTCTCTTTTATCTCGGTATAACGCCGATCCGATTTTCGACATAATGTGACTGGAGATCATAGGTAAATGTGACATAATGTGAGACTCATCTTATTCACCAACTCCGCCTGTCGAATTAGAGCTAACCTCATTCACTAACTATCCAGCTGTCGCTAGCAAGCGCTAGGGCTTTTTCAGTTGGAGCATAGATTAGAATGAAAATGCAAACGCACATGAAAAAATTCCCATTGAAAAGTCGAAGAACCATTTTTGAAAATTAAAACCTCAGATTTTGCTAATGAACAAATGATCTTTACAATCAAAAAAAAAATGATTAGATTTTGACCTATCTAACAAATTCGCTAATAAATGTAGTTATGTCAAGCACCACTTTAATGCACATTTCTCCCTTTATGTTTTGTTACTAACGGCGTAATATTAAAAACTTATTGTCTTTTTGTATTTAATTCAAACTATCTGATGGATGCTAGACAAAAAACAAATAGGATCGATTTCTTTAATAGATATAGAAGCAGAAAGGACAGCTCAAATCATTAACCACAGATTTAGCTGAGCTGGTAAACGTATCGTGCTGAAGAAGTCACGTTTTTATCAGTGATTTCATCAAAAACGTGATCACTTTGTCTTAATTAGATATTGGTACTGCATTTTAGAGATGCTTAGAAGAATGGTGTCTTATGGATGAGGCAAGATGCTTATAACGATCAGTTACTTTCTATATGTATGTATATACATTATTCAATGTGTGTAATAATAGTTATATATAATATATATGCTACTGCATGTACATTACGACGAATTTTTTCAGCATACTTAAAACAATTTTGCAGGAAAGAAAGAGGAATGAAAAGCCAAGCCTAACATAAAGCTTGAAAGAATGATTATCAACAGTAAGAGTCGCCAGAATTGAAAAAAAACAAACATTCACCAATCAATGATTCTTAAAAATGAATTTAAAGGCAATCAATTAGGATGCATACGCCTTTGACCCTCTATGGAGCTTAATCATAGATAATAAAGTGTCGGCAATATTGATTAGACATGGAATGAACAGTAAACCATGGATTACACATAACGTCATGCATAGAATCATCGTTTTAACGAATACCTAAAAACAGAAGAAAAACATCTATAAAGGTAGCTGATTGAATTGGGTGTAATGCTCGGTCTTCGTAATTCTAAAATACAATCAATTGAAAAAACTAAATCTTACCTGAGACATATAGATGGAGACTAAAAGCAAAGCAAGCACACATAAGCTAGTACTGAGAGATGCTTGCAATGCTGGAAATCCGACAGAGGACAAACAGAAACGTAGCCGACGTCTTGCGGTAGCCGGAGATGTGATATGAGCACCTAAACCAACACTGTTTATACTGCATAAAATTTCTTCTAGTTTCTTCTTCATCAGTGGATTAGATATCAATCGATCGTTGAAGGATATTTAGTAAAGGCGACGAACATATTAACGAGCTTCAAAGCGAAGTAAGAAATAAGCAACCTGGCTAATGAGCAAAGGTGTTTAGGAGGAGTTAAAAAACAGAATTTAAACACATTAATCCTGATAACATGAAATGAGTAATTTAGTAAGAAGTTCAGGATCAATTCCGCTCAAAAATTGACCAAGAAGGACAAACGCTCAAAAATAAGAAGTCATTTCTTGCTAGCATGGAAAACTAAATTCCTACTTTCTAAAGTTTTTCATAGCATATGAGTATTACGCAAAACATCACTATACGTTCAACACCAGTAAAATGATAAATGTGTGAAATTGTGTGTAAACTTACCAGCAGTATAATAATGAAAGGACACATGAGCTGGAATATCGACAGAAAATCCAATCGATATAATAAGCGCTGCCATAACGATTGGATCGAGTTCAGTCCCAGTCAATGAAAGAATTCCGAGTATACCTCAACCATAGGAAAAAATTATGCACGTTAATGAATTCACTCTTACTTATATTCTATTCACTTATTTTAATGTATTCATAAAATTTGGTGAATACAAATCCATAAACTCTATGGCAAAAATTATCACAATCACCAGGCAAAATTATCGCACAAAAATAAATATACACAACTGTATTCAACATTTCGTCTACCGAATCGGCAAGAAAAGTGACCAAAAACTCAAAAGATATATATCAAGATTTCGCTAATCCTACAATCTTCCCATATGAGAAAAATGAAGTTTTAAAATCTTCATACCATCCCAAGATTATTATGACATTCCTTCAAAGGAAATTGGAAATTGTAAGAAATATTACAAGCATTTAGAAGCTTGGAAGAAAAAATTTGATTGCATGCATGATTGCTGCAATGGGAACCCGATCACGGTGACCCTGCAGTCAAGCTAGTGTTATTTGCTGTTCCATCTGATTCTACAACAATTCACAAATCGAAAAAGAGAAGACTTGATTAACCATTTTACTACTACAGTCTGAAACAAGTTAATCATCTAGAAGAAAATGCTACGTAGACAGGTAGTAATGGAATATTTTCTTACCTGTCATTATACTACTAATCACACCAGTTGTGATTACGACAGTAAATGTATCAAACATAAAAACGAAACACACAACTGCCATACAGCATATCGTAGCCAATCCTGACTAAGAAAATACCACTTCTTTGTTTCAATCAAATACCATTTCACCGTTCAATGTTTTCGTGTTTTCTAGTAACTAAAACGAATGGCCATAAATTTCTCACCTGCCATGTATCCGTTGGCATATTTTCAATCAAATCCAAATAAATACCATCGTCATAATAAACCGTTATGTTGAATTCCGGTCTGAAATTCTTCAAGTATTTTTCATTTTATGGAAAGTATTAGCAGCATTAATAGTACTATTTTTTGTATAAATAGTCAACAATGTTTCTATGAGTGAGTTTTATAAGCATGGTTTTCTAGAAAGTGTGCTGTGAGGAATGAGGAACTCACGCGTATCGATCCACTACTGAACGCCATCTTTTCAATAGGATATCACGATTTATCCATTTCTTTAGATCATCACCATAATAAGCAGTTGTTAGGAAAAACTTCTCTAACACACTAAAAGTGTTGAAGAAAATAATTGTGCACTCAATTACAAAAGAAAAAAAACTAACATTAAAGTAAACACACACACAAGCCACATTTATATCTAAAACAAGTTATTACGTTGAATTGTCACGTTTGAGCTGTACAAAACCTCTCCAGTACTGATATTCTGGCCATTGAAGAAACGCGGGAAGTTCGCTGAAGTTCAGAAAGTTCGAATCTGAAGATTTTTGCTTGCTGCACCATATCCAGCTTTTTGAATAATATGTTAAGTAGATAGGATGAATCATCTAGATAATAAAGCTACCAGCAAATATAAAATTGATTACCGCTAAGTATCGTATCGTTGCCTGAATCCAATTCGACCATTGTTTTCGAATATTCGATAAAATCCCGTATAAAGTAATTTGAACTCTGACTACCCCATGATCCTGGCAATGATTCCATTTCCGCAACAAACGAATTTAATCTGAAAATTTGATTTTCTGTATTACCGTAGGTAGTCACGTTTACCGCGGTCACCGAACCTTTTTAGTCGAGAGTCATCCGACAGATCTCCAGGGTTATTGACGAACAATGTGGCAAGTGTAAAATGAGGTATAACGAATGAAACGCGTAAGTCGTCCATCTAAAAACATAAGGCTAGAAAAAGCACTATGCAAATAATGCTGTGTATATGCTGATTACTATATCAATAAATCCTCGAAAAGCCAAACAAGGATAATTCCATGCTAGCTGAAATTTTCATCAAAACGCCGACTTGATTTTTGATTCTATTAAGGTTTGATAAGATAAGATAAGATAATTGTTGGCGTTGATCAATCCCTTGTGGTGGGTTGCGCCCCGCATTCATGTTCAACGAGATATCGTGGAGGTGGGTGAATGCGTGCCCGGTCTATACATGACTTGATGTGACCACTCTTCACCCAGTCAGTGACAGTTATCTTACCCAGACTCCTCTGGTGCCAATTTACCGACCCCGGAGGGATGGCGGGCTTGGTAGGCCTGGGGGGCGGCCTCGAACTGATTCGGGCCGGCGTGTCACTGCGGCACCTCCACCACTGAGCCACTGAGCCACTGCGCCCCTATTAAGGTTTAATACTAAAGTAAATACATATAGCAATCTCATTCATTCTTGAACTCGATTCAGCTAAAATTTTCATGTGAAAGTGATTTCACTCTGTTTGGCAAAACATATAATTCTCGTAAGAGTGGGTCACTCCTTACCGGTGTACATTCACTCCACAAAATTTGAACTTAAAATTGAAGATTTCAGGACAATAACAAGTTGAAAAAAATAAAAACATTTATGCTTAAATAAACAGATGAATCTTAGCGAAATTAAATTATAAACAATTTAACCTCCTGTAGAGACGAGTCACTAGCGAACAATTTCTTCGGTGTTAAATTGATTGGCATTTGTGTAATACCCTACAAAATGTGTGATTTACGAGGATTCTTTCTTAATAGAGTATTAAATAGCAGTACAATTGAAACACATGTGAAAAAAATACAACTACCAACCTTAATGGAAATTGCAAGGTAGGCAAGCCATATGATGGATATTACAAAATTAAACGCTTTATTTGTCACTAAGTCAACGTATTGATCCAAGAAAGTCGACATATTGATGGAGAGCTTTTCGCGAAACGATCGAATCGATTTCTATAATAGTAGAAATAATCGATGAGTGTATTGATATGCTGGGAGTAGCTATGTGTCCCTCACTTTATCAACACCATCAGAATACTCATCAGTACCGCATTTGATTTTTTGAGTGAAGCTACTTTTACGCTCGTTTTCTATCTCGAAATATCCAGTAAGTACCATCACTGCACTGTAAAGAGTGATCTAAAAATGAATGCAGTGACTCATTTCATTCGTGGAAATCACCATCTATTTTTTTGATAAAAAAATAAGATTTTTAATCGTAAAAGATGACAAATAGGCAAATAAACATTTAAAGCTGTTCGATCCTTAATGACGATGATAAGCATCGTGAATGCGGAATTATGATGATTTCAAAAATCAGAATTTCGAGTTCTCCACAGTGCTCGCAAGCACTTGTTGTATACTTTCCTAGCATTATTGGATGAAATTCCTTTAGATCCTTCCATTCCCTTCGTAATTTGCTGGATGCTTCAATGGATGATGGATGAATCTCAATAAAATCGTCTATCAAGACTTATTAGACTTATTGCATGAGATAAGAGAAGCTTTGGCGTTGATCAATCCCTATTGATGCCCAATTAATGCGAGCCTTACTTTGTGCAATGACTCGAGTTGAACCCTGTTCACATATTTAATGCTACTCCGCTACCCAGATTTCCCTGATCCCGATTTCCCGACGAAAGCAAAGCTGGTTTGGTGAACACTGGGGGCAGCCGCGATCTTTATTTGAGCCTGCGCGTCATGAAAGCGCCTCCACCATTGCGCCCACATAACAGATTGCATAAAGTGATTTTTTTTCATATTATAATATTGCTATTAACACTTTGATTACCTAAATAAAAAAGATATCAGCTCAGTTTTATTGTTCTTATGTGGAGAATAAAAAAATTAACCTGATAAATGAAATCGACAAGTATACAAGCTGCATTTCCGTAGCACAACAATGTGATTTCTGGAGAGCTGGTAAACGCCCCGACGGCATCTGCAGACATATTCGTCAAAGCGCTAATCATTATCGCCGGACCAGTTTCAGAAAGCACCTAAACTGCAATACCATTTGCTTCGTGGTACTGTGGATGCTGATTGAAATTGCTCATACCTGAGCTAGTCTATAAGACGGAGAGTCCTCCTTTACTGGATTCATCCTCAACTCTTTCGTAACTCGCTGCCACGAATGAATCATCATATACGCATCGTCTACTCCTGAAATATTTTCCACCTCATTGTGAAACATTCTCAGCTGTCTAGTAACTGATGAAAAATACAACTATCCTTCTCGAAAAGAATTGTCATTTTTTTCTTTTATTCTAGATGAATGTGCGAAAATTTCAATAATGTTGCTTTGATGCGCCAATGGTGAACCTACACCCAAAAACATCACAACAGACCTTATGTAAGCTATAAAAAAGTATTATGGTCTGTTAAAAAGATAACCTTCAATTTGGTTTCATCCATGAAACTAGCTATTATCAAAGCGACGATTATAATAAAATCGTTCAAATAGAAATTCTAAATGTGAATTAATTTACTTTGTCAACTACTTCTATAATTGAAATGAATATGAAGTGTAAGGTATTGATTAACATTGAATAACAAAATAATCAAATAATTTGATTTATTTTGCTGTAGCACATTTTATTTGCTCTAATTTACGCTAGAAAACAGACATAAACAAAGAGTGTATATGTGTAAAAAATCAATATAAAACTATGAAAAATGAAAATGTAAAAAAATACATACCAATAGCCAAAACAAGAAACGGTGTGACGCAAAGAATGGAACCGAATCGAACACCAAGGAAGAACAATCCACCAAGAGCAGTACCACAAGCCATAAACGGACATATGCAAGCCATGATGGCCAGAGAAAACTGAAAAAAATTAATTTTGAAAATTGGCCTGTCTTCGGTACCTCAAGCTGATTCATTTCTAGAATAAAGAAAAACTACCTATGACTACATTAACAACATTTCATTCCATACAAAACAACTTCTACAACTCAATTTCTGGTCACAATTTTCATTATGAGAATAGACACCAGTGTAATCTATCTTCTTATGAAGATGAACTACCCTTTCGTCATGATCTTATAGTATTCAAGCATGCACCTTTCCCCACAACATGATGCCGTTTTTTATAAGAATAGAAAATTAATATAGGAACAAGAAAAGGACTCGACCTTGTGGATGTTGACTTGATCCATAAAATAGGCGCTTGCAAAAGTTGTAAGAGTTGAAACGCAGGCCATTATAGCAAAACCAACAAAAAGAAACGGTAAGAGACTCATTCCGGCACGGACCACCTAAGAAAGGTAAGAAAAAGGATTGGAAAAGTTGGGCGAGTTTCTAAATAAATCATTTTCATTCGTTCTAGAATAACTAAATACATCTTCAATAAATACTTGAACAAAAAAATCAAAATTCTTATGCTTTTTAAGTATGAAAGAGAATAAACAAAAAAATGAAAGGAATATCTTGATTGTAATCTCATGTAAGAAAAGAGTAAAAAAAGAAAATTAAATAAAAACACTGCAATTTCAATCACAAGTGTAAGTGTAGATAATGAACTATTACTTGTAAATGATTTTTACAGAAGTAATAAAGAAGGACTAGAAAGATAACGATGAACAATGAAAGTGGAAATCTCCGCCCTCAGTGGAAAATGTTACTCGAAACATATAATAAAAAGAAATAGACGTTATGAGCAAAAAGCCTGAATCGTTTTTCAATTGTAATGATTTATCGTCCTTGTATTACAGTGAACTACCGTACCTCGGCTTCAACATATGACGTGGAAAGTGTAAGAACTCGTATTGTAGAGGAATAGAATTCGCTAAAAACGATAAATTAAAGGGTAATGACCAAAATGAAAATGACTATGGATAAAAAATGAACCAAATGTATTATAAATAAAACTAGGTAATTGTGTAAAGATAAGCAAGAAAATTTGTGATGCCATATGTAAACAACTCCAGATCCTTTGTGACTTCCACTTTTTAGTATGGGAATCTTAGAGAATCGTGTGAAATTTAGCATAAATGCGGAATTGTTTTAATTAGCCTCAATCTGCCTTGTGGAATGAGATGAAAGAACTATGAACTAGTGTAATTCTTTTGTATCAAAAGATATTATTGTGGGACAAACTATATGATTTACGTATTACTATGATTTTCCAAATACGTTAGGTAAAAGTATTAAGTTTATTCTAGAGTTAATAGTTAACCTTTCAAAGTAATGCGTAATGCTCAGTTCAAAGTCCTTAATCATCTGGGTAGTCCAGCCGTCTTTACGTTCCGCACGTAATTGAAGGGCCAGCATCTGAAACAATCTTCTAGCATTCTAAACAAATTTGTGGAACTCATTTCAAAAATCTTTTATTTCCTGGTACTTTCTAAAACTAATTTTGTAATTAATTACAAATCTTAGCTTGATCAACTACGAATCTCACGTGGATATGATACATTTTTCGGACGCTTACCTTTGAATAAATCATTTTTGAGTTCTGTTCGTTGACTGGAACAGCCGTGGAGTTTTCCTCCGTGATGTTCGTCATCGCAATCGGCGAGAACTCAACGCCAAAAAAGTGCGGCTGAAATCAAATCGATATTTGATGGCGTTGTCGTATACGTATATATACTGTGGTATATTTGATACGAAAATGTCGACACTCATAAATTCGATATGATTGACTCTAATATTGATTACGTTGTAAAACTGGAGAGAGTCAATTTGTAAAGTCGACAGTAAGACAACTCTTTATGCCTTTGGAATTAAAACCTCTTAAAAAAACAACATAAGCGTGATCGCCCTAGAACACTTTACGTCTTGAATTTTCTCGATCACAAGAAATACTTTTCTTGCATAATTGAGAAATAAGTACTAGGAATGTAGAAGAACAATCACCTGAATGTTAAGTCGTCGATTGTAGAAAGTACTAATTGGATAGAAAAGCTGAATTTTTTCAGTTGCATTGAAACCGTCTTTTAGAAGCGACTGCTCCACAATAAACGCGTCCTGTGAATTGAAAAAAAAAGACTTTTATTCAAAGTTTGCTAACTACGAAGAGAAGAAGAAATGAAGAAAAAGAAGAATGAAAAGTGAAAAAGAAAAGAGACAAGGGCTTTTGTTGTAAGCTTGGAAACGATGATATGAAAGCTCGAGGCCGCTCTTATTACCACTAAGAACGCCGTCGATCCGTGGTGGACGATTAGCAGATGTGTAAAGCAAAACCGTATCCAGTCATCTTCACGATATCACGTAAAACAAAAATTGGTTGTTTTTTAAACTTTGCTATTTCTATTTCTAGAAAATCCCAAAACAAATCTGTACAGGATCATAAGGAAATACCACAGAATAGTATTTTCAGATGGATCAGCTTTGCCAGTGCTGTCGAAACAAAAACCTGCAGATGATATTGCGTGAGTGGAGTCCCGATTGGTTCATTTATGATCACTTCAAGGCAGCCTACTCTGTTTACGAGCAATAGTTCTACACCCGTATTTAGGTGTCTGTTCTAAATCTCTAGTACTAGCATCCCGAAGTTATAATGAAATTGAGAGGGAAAAAAATGAGTGAGTTAGACATATAAGGAAAGAAGGAAATCTAATCATAACGAACCGCAAATTGCACAAATGGTTGGTTTATTTGGCAGAAGCTGAAACAAAATTCACGATACGACTCGGTTTTATTCGTTCGTGGATTCATGATGGTGAAATTTGTGGATAAAATGCGCTCCACCTCAAATATGAATAAGTCTTTCGAAAGAAATAAAACGTTGAGTAAATATAAACAAATAAATTAATGTTAAGTATTTTATCATTTACATTAAGTAAAATTTTATTCTGTATAGGTGGGTTAGGAATTTTTCTCTTTTCTTTTTCTCAATGGTCCCTTAAATATGCATCGTGACTAATGATTACGACGTTGGAAATTTCTGGTATTATGAATTAATGCTTAATTGCTTGATTTAGGCCAAACATTCATTAGGATATTTTCATAGAAGACACTTTTCATATGATGTAAAAAATCGTAAATCTTCATAAAATCTAAATATCTTCAACGGTATTATTATATTAACAGTGTGTAAGTGGTTACTTTCAGAGATTCTCTCAGCACGTCTAATCGGAGAGCATTTCCACCATCTTTGGGTAGAATGAGCACAAAAACGACTATGCCGTTACCTCCACGAGAAAAAAATTCACCAGCAACCTTAAAGTTCATTGATCAAGGTTTTCAGTTTTCCCCACAATATGAAAATTTGAAAAAATGAACAAAACTTACATTAAGTTCGTCACGGGCTCTCGCTCCATACGGAGTGTAGCCAGTAATGTCATTCTCATTTCTGAATGTTTTTTTAAGATTAATATGTAAGTAAAATTAACGTATGAAATGAAATAAGAAAAGAAACTTTGGTCAACCTCTCACTTAAAACCTCAATGACTACTTACAGATTTACCTATTAACTAGTATTGCTGTTCCACAATGGAAAGTATAACAGTCCTATGTATAGTGCAAGTTTTTCCTCGTCAAATAAGAGAAAGCAAAATCCTAGATAAGCATCCTAAGGCTTTCTTTTTTCTACTTCTTCACCAAACTTCAGATTTTGACGACGATAAATCAGAAGCTCAATGAGCATTCATTGACAGATAATTGTTATAAAACAATGCTCAAATTAATAATGCCTGATGAAGCCGCATAACTCGAATCACCCGGAATTTGCTCTTATTGTATTATGCATTTTAGAATGTCATTTTTACCCAGATTATTGGAAAGATATTAGAGAGATTAGAAAGAAAGATCAAACGAATGGAATTCACATGAAAAATAACTTGTGAATTGACATGAGCCTATGTATTCGGCTAAACGATGAAGGGTCCGCGGGATGAAAAAATGGAAATGGCCAATAAAATGCGAATTGCCGCATATTGAGATTCTGTGGAGAATTTCTCATAAAACTTACACCAACACAAATCAAACCCTACCGTTTAGTAACGCGGGTTGAGGCAAAAGCAGAGTACAAAGTAAGGTATATCTTCCTCACGAGATTCTTCAGTTAAATTTATTCAAAAACATTTTGTGATATAGCTGAAGTGTGAATCTGTCGTCAACAGCATTGCAATTTTGTTTTCACGACTGAATTCGTTTTAGAACATCATCACTTCATTGAAAGATAGTGAGCGAAAAAGTTCGAAAACATTTCTTCTGACTAAGCAACGACCTAATGAAACAAATGAGTTTATTGTGGACGAGTCAAAAAAAAGACTGAACAAAATTGTTACCTAATTTATAGCAAATCACCTCGGGGTTTTTAAACTTTACCAAGTATTGTCCAATTTGATTGCTTCGACTGAAAAAGGAACGCTGTCTAATGTCTTCACAAAAACTCTGTTCACAGCATACTTCTTTTATGATTTTCTGGAGGAATTTTCTGGAGAATTGAGTTCCATGCGATTTCCTCGGCAATAACATGTCCCAAATACTCGTCGTTCTTGAAGTGAATGCCAAAATACAGAGTGTCATGTGAGAAACATGTACGGCAACCCATACAGTAACCGAATAAAAAGTGATTTTGAAAGTAATCCGATTTTTCCTTAAGAGGCGAAAGTGATGAAGCTTAGTTCATCGATGAAGCTTTTTTATGTTGTAAAAACGTAGAATAGTGAAAAAAAACATCTGAGTCATTCATTAAAAAGATGAGAAAGAAATATCAATTAAATATGACACAACAACTAGACAAGCTTTGAGTAGATCAAATTCAGATGATCTCCCAACCACTTTAGAAAAACCTCTGACCTTACCAGTTAAACAGGACACAGCAATTAAACAAGCTTTGAGTAATCAAACTAAGCTGATCACTCAATCACTTCAGATAATTTTTTTCCGACGCAGAAAAATAAACAAGATAATTGCTGCTGTTTTTTTTCTAAACTTTACATATTAGCTTATACTCTTGAAACATTTAATCCAGAATCAGTTTTCTATACAATAATATTTTGATAAATAAAAAAAAACATACGGAGTGATGACGACCTTAGCGGTTCCAATTGAACTCACAATAGTACAAATAATAATTATCAGGATTGAATGATCAGCTACATGTTGAGCCCACCAACGATAAAATCGTCCAATCCAACGAATCAGCCGTGTTTCTTGTTGTTCTTAAGAGAAAAAAATCTACACAGTATTTGACGGCTGAAAATATCTCCCATAGATGACCAATATTTTCGGCTAATATTCAAGCTGAAAACAATTAGAACTACCGTAAACCTAAAACTGAATATGAAGATCAAATTTGTAAAAGTATGATGATTAGCCTCTACACCATTGTTGTACATTAGAAATAAGAGTTCCGAAAAAAATTTTTTTATTAACCTCATATCAAGGAAGTCAGTGATAATATTGATGAAATATAAGTCAAATTGCATCTTATAGAAAGAGCATCAAAGGTCATGGTTACTTAAGTGAATGTTTTTCGTCATGAGTGACCTCATCATGGACATTCAGAATCCTTATGTTATATGGGGAACTTCTTAGAGCCAACGGAAATGCCTAGTGTGTTATGTCGGAAGCACATTGATAATGTTTGATAAATATTATGTAGGCATCAAGGTAGCTTCATAAATGTACTGCTGTTCTGAGTTATAACTAGCTCTTCTATATGAATAAATTTTTTCGAGCGCTTTTACTAAGTCAATAATTCAGACAGTATTGTGGTTTAAAGGTTCAGATGACGACGTTGAGACGAGAACGACGATACTCCCTTCTAAATTAAAAATTACAGTTTTGACAAAATTATTGCTGCACTCACCGAGTAGTATACGGTAGAAAAACAGGTCAAGTAATCGATTATAGGGAATAGCTCTGATGATATCCGTAGAAAGAAAATTCAATGAAAAAGTATGTTTCGGGAGATTTGTTTTTATTTGAATTAAAAATAACTTGCTATTTATTTCAATAAAACTATTCGATAAATCGCTTTGATAAATTCGAATGAAGAACATCTTCTGAGACATTTCTTTGAGTTTTGTTTTCAGTTGAATATCGTTGTTATCGATTAGAATCATGAATCTGTTATACTGCGTAAGACGAAGAGATACTGTAGGTACCTTTAAATAGTTCAAAAATTTCAATCGATTCTTTTCATCTTCAATATAAAAACATCCGATGAAATCGTAAACACTTAAGAAACAAACAGCAAACACTTTTACGAAGAAACAGAGAACAACGAAAACTACGTAGCGATTTCTTTTGGCTATGTGTCAATTTTTATTAGGAAAAAAATTTATACACTCTATCAAAATTCAGTACGTACGAGAATGCTCTGTAATGCTTTGTTTTTGTTTATGTTTTTAGCTTTTTTTGACAACACATTTGAATAATAACAATTTGATCTCATTAATAAAAAACCACTGAAACACAAAACACCACGATATTATCGTCATTGAACCAAGCAGTTCAATCAAAATGTGTTTTTATCATAGTTATGACGTCACATCACGTTATCGAAATATTAGGCGCAAGAGAAACACAAGGAAACGAGTTTTCAATAGGTGTTCCTCGAAAACACTTATCATTAATGATAAAGTACTTCTAGTATTCTAGAAACATATTTATTATTATAATTCATTATTATTAATGTATCAAAAGAGAATACGTCTCTATTACGGTATTCTCCATAAGGTATAAATGAGTTTATTAGACAAACGACATAAAACTACGAAAGAGTTAGAATTACTAAAAAAATAATTCACTCACGTGATTGTTCATCATTGTCGTTGAGTTTTCTTGTGATAGCATCATTTTTTTGAGTCACAACCTCAGAAACCGCCATCAACCGCCTGCAATGGTATTAATTTTCACGCATAAAAACCAGTTTCGTTAACACATTTTATTTGTATAAAATCACAAAAATGAGGAAAAAAAGAGCAATAAAAAAGCGGACGGAGATCAACGAACATTTTATTGGATGATATCGATCGATCTCAAACTACACTACACTACACTACAACGTTTTTTAATGGCATTTGGAATACCTTCTAATAGCATTACGAATTAGGCGATTTATACTCAAAACTTCTTGCATCGATTCGTTGTCGTGATCTTCTCGATATCAATCAAAATCAAGCAATTCACAGCACTCCTAGCATGGTGGATTTTTAACACTTTTCATTCAACAAACAATTATGAGATTGTTGATCTACTGATTACTGTGACCAGATGCTGCATTAGTCCAATTCACATACACAAACATTATCTACTTTGTAGATCTATCAAGTTACTGTAGGTTAACGTAAAAAGTAGAAATGGCAACGTTCAATATCATTGACGTGTCTTCCAACAATACAAATTTTCTATTCATTTTATTAGAATATTCACTAATTCTTCTGTCGTTTTTTCTTTTTGAAATTTTGCCAAACACAGAAAATTTGTGAACATTTTAATTAGAGGTATAGAAATACATAGGATATACCATAACACTTCCGAAATTCCTATTTCCTTAGATTTTTTCTCAATACATAAAACTTAAGATAGGATTGTTTTGGTACGTTTTGAAAACAAACATCGTAATGATGAATAGAAAAATGATCACTACAGAATAGAAAGCGATGTGTATGAAGCCAATAGACAGAATAAAAAGAGGAGGAGATTAGTGAAGTGTTCGGATAGATCAATTGATGACAACTTGCATTCGTCGAGATGGCATCAAAATCGAGAACAATTAAGCTTATCGATCGATAATTGTTGTTTGTTTGTAGATAGAAGATTTAAAACTATATCATTCCATGAATTATCGATCAATTTAACAATAGTTTCAAAAAACAAAACGAATAAGAATTCATAAAGAGAATTTCTACAGTAAATTGATTCAAGATCATAATCGATAGACGACCTTCCCTATTGACGAGAAACGGTGAACGTAGAAAAAACTTTTTTTATGATAATAAACACTAACGCCTCTGTAGAAATATCACAAAAAAACCTTAATATCCAGTGAATTTTCATCTTCCTACCAGGAAATATTTAAATGATTGCGTATTTTTCAATTATATGAACTAATTTGATTATTAGAATGCATTTTGAACAGCCAGATTTGATACTGATGTAGATAATCTACAATTGTTTGTTATGAAGATTAAATAGAATTTCCCTCGGTGCTGAGTTTACTGTAAAACTCAGGCACTCAGGCTGCATCCTAACGACATCTCACCTCGTTCCGTTCTGATGTTCTATCAATTGATCCATCAAGATGATTATCCTATGATCATTCAGTACTTCATTAACTTCTTAACAGTGGTATGCTATCAGCGCTCGCTTATCAAAAGGTTCAATCTGGCGAAACGACGTTGGCATCACATTAGTCAATCTAACAGCTGTCCGGTATATAATCTTTTGAATTTTTTTTAATCTACTTAATGCATTAAATGATAATGGATCAAAGAACGCAATAGTGAAACCGGAACGTCCTTCAATCCGAAAAATTTCAGCTCAGATCCGACTGAGGTTTTAAATTTAGTGATTGATAGCTAGCGAAATTATAAGCAATCATAATGGATAGAAATATATTGTAGAGCTTTCTTATATAATCTATATAACTATAGATTTCCCAGATTAACTTTTTGAGTACGAGTAAATTAGGTAAAAATTTTCACGTTTATTTAAAATTGTACACTATGTATGTCGTTGAAAATGTTGACCACCGTTGTTTACAAATATGTTGTCTGATTTTGTTAATAAACATAGGTCTATATATTTATACGTCACTATAAACAATTCAATTATTCAAAGACAAAAAAAACTGTGATGTTTTTCACTAGATTCGTGCTGCGTAACCACTTGAGAACGTTTGAAATTTTTGTTTACCATTTTTTTACTATGTTTTGTTTACTGTAGTAATCTACAACATTTATTCTGTTTATAATAAAACTATCTCCAAAGTGTTGCAATATTCATAATGGTGGATTTGTTGCGTTTAAATTTTCATGTAAGCATTTCGTATTGCAGTAAGTCTTAGACGATCTTCTTGACCCAAGAATTTCACCTACATCATAAAAATTTGAAAAAAAAAATCAAAAAATTCTTTTTGAACAATTATCAGAAGTTTTCTTCTCATAAAATGATTAGTGGTATGAAAGGGAATAAACATACTGTGAAATGAACGCTTAAAATTCATATCTATTAGAATATCAACAGCAAGCTGATAAATTTCTCAAATACGTAATTGATATTGTATGGCCCATAAGATATCATTTAAGGAAAACGTATAACGAAAAAAACCGATGTACAGTAATTCAGAAGGCATCACATCAGAAAAAGATTCAAGTTGAATAGATTCTTAGCAATTTAATAATAAAAAGCACCCTGCGGCTAAATCTGACTCAATAATCCATCATTAGGAGTGCTACATAAAAATTTCAAAAAGAGAAAGGTTTTCTCGTTTCCTTAAGTAGCGACAACAAGAAAAATGTTGATGAAAGTGGGATGACGGCAGTCAGGTTGAGGGTGGCGAACTTGTTTCGATTGTTTGTAACGAACTGAGGAAGTTCTCGTGTCAAAAACATACGTCATCGTTGTGAATGATTATGCTGAATGGAATTCCTATAAAACACTTTTCAGACAAATAAATCTTCAAATATTTTGTTGTTTTTGTTTATGATCTAACTTACACTAAATCAAGGACTTCTGAAGTACGTTTCGAACCACATTTCAGAGTCGACTTATGAATATTTATGGCATACGTATTCTACGCAATGAATTACTTAAGAAACAGTGCAGTGATAGAAATTAACGATTTGACTTATCTAAGTCAACAGACTCAAGTAAGCAGTAGAGTTAGAGCTGAGTTAAACAGATGTCATCTAAATACACAATATTATTATTCTATTCCAACTAAACTTCTCTGAAGGATTTTTCAATTCAGAAAAGAATCGGCTTGATCTGTCTCGATTAAGCAGCTCATCCAACATACTCCGTTTCCAACATAATATTTGATTGATGATCTTAGAAAGAACAACTAACATTCTTAAGAACCACTAAAAGCTATTTTCATGAGGTTGTGTTTTTTCTATGAGCTAGCAAGACTTTGACGTGGTGATGCTTTTCTATGAAACATTCTTCTTAGTTCATCTCCAATAAGGTCATCAACATGCTGATCAAATCATCATCGATTTCTGTAGAGGAATCGACCGGCTAAATATCGCCATACCACTTATGTTTTGCGGATTTCTCACGGATAGTGAGGTGAATATGTAGACGTTTTACGTTTGTTTGTATTCTAAGGATTAGCTGGAATTTTGAATAGAACAAGCCATAATAATAGATGGGAGTTGACGAGTTAAGCACGTGTTTATCGTTCAATTGGACTGCAGTCACATAATCTGCATAATTACAGGATTATAATGGTTCTTAGGCAAATTTTTCAATATTTTCCATATTTATTCTGAATCCACTAATACGTTAATTATCAAAATATGATAATGAACTAGAAATTCTGTATGTGCCAGATCTAAAGCGAAATACGGGCTACTAAGTAGTTTTGCCTTGAGTTTTTTTTTGTCTAGCAACGTGATCTACATGATAATAAGGAGAATTAAATAACAAAAGAATGATGTGGTTATACTAAAGTACAGTAATCTTTCGATTCTCATGTATAGACTATGTTTTGAACGATACCGTATCTTCACAACAATAGGTGAGTTATTTTACAACAATGTATTGTTGCCGATATGACCTCATGAGGGTGTTCCTCATGGTATCAATAAGATCAAAACGTGATCGTAATTTCGTTGAAATCACTACAAAAAAAAATGTAGATATTTCAAGAAGCTAAGAATCAAAATACTTATTTTCAATCAAATGCTACTGTATCAGTCAAATAACCTTCCAATTGTCTGATGGATGACCTAATCTTTAAATATCTACATTCACATTTCACCGTCTTCTAATTGATCGAAATGATGTGTTGAGATAGGAATAATAGTTGCCATTACAGAATCCACAATTACTTTTTCGGCAATTCACGTTCTCTCACAATTTTCAAATTCTAAAGTCACTCAATCATCATTGGTTTGTATACGTTGTTGTTTTTTTTTCCCCATAAATCAACAATGTGTTCAGAGCTTTCTGTTTCCAAACAGCGTAGTGAGAAAAAATTCGCGCTACTACACGCTATCAAAAGCCGTCAAATACCTCTTGTTAATCGGAAGTTGAACACTCCTGATTTGATTAATTGACGTCATCAGTAAAATAAATTGATACAAATCATTTTAGTGTTTCTGTTGTATTCGTATCCATTCAATTTCTTTTAATTATATCAATTCAGAAATTTACTCTAACGTAACATCAAATTAAAATGTTAGTCATCCGAGAACGATCGACAACAGAACAAGAACATTGTACGGCAGTAGAACAATAAGTTTACAACAATAATTAACGATGGTTACGAATGAAGAGCAATCAGTTCATCAGTTGATAAACCGAAAATAAAAACCTGAAAGCATAGCAACAAGGTCGAAGACCGATGACATACCGATGTCTTTTGTTTGGTATCAGAACAGCTTGACTGTGATTCGACGTCGATTTTCGACGTTACTGTTCTTCAACATGATAATGTCATGTTGGAAGAGTTACCATGTCCTACGGTATCTATCGACTATCAAGAAGAAAGATTAACTAACTTTCTCATCCGTCTATTTTCACTACAGAACACTTATGATTCTGATTTGACTGTTAAATAGAGGTCAACATCATTTTCTTTATTTCACTTATTAAGCATTGTATTATAGCAAAGATATATTTGTTTTCCACGATTATTTCATTAGTTTTGGCGAGCGAATCATATCCATTTGTCAACTCAATCTCACATTGATAACATCATAGAAACGTGAAAAAGAAATTACGCTTAAAAAATTTTTCCACTAATAACCCTCTAGTTGGTTGAAAGGGTGGTAATTCTTAATGGGTTTACTCTTGGCTGAGTTCCCGCGTCGTAATGGAAATCCTAGGTACACCTTTCAGCTACGTTTAGGTGAGAAAAAAAACCACTTGAGAGAATAACCAAATAATAATTATTCACTAATTATATTATCTGGAATCTAGTAGCATCTAGAATGGTCCACCTATAGAACTACAATAACCAATATATAGTATGGTAATGAACAAATGATAGATAACGATAATGAAGTGAAAGGCAATCAATATATGAAAATACTAATACTAACAGATAAACGATACGTGAGGACAGAAATTGACGAGAGTTCCTATGAAATACTACATGAATATAAACGTAGGGTGATGATAGCCTTCAAGATCAAACAGGCATTCTAAAATCAAAATGACCGCAGAGAGAGAGATCACAGGGTCACGTGCTATGCTATAAGCGGTTAGGATTTTCAACAACATTATGGATAATTCCACCATCTCGGTATTTAAATAAGTAGTCGTTGGAAGGATTATTATTCTTGCGCCAAATGTTATTTAAAAATATGATCAAAGATAGACGAAGGAAAATGCGTTGTGTCTCAGCTTTCTTCTTTATGATATCGTAGACCTCACTGCGTGTGAGTATCATCAATACATAACTTAAAGCGACTTTGTTCTATCAGCCGATAACATTGTGTGTTTCTAGATTATAGGCCTGGTTAGCATAACGGCGATTTCGAGCCTTCGTCTATGTAGCAGTAATAATATAATGGAAACGCTTTATGACAAAAAAAAATTTATGAACCTTAAGTGGTATATGTCATTTCAATTTTCTTGAAAACTTTAACATTGCAAGAAATATAGGCGTACTTCACAATGAAAAATACATAAAAATTACAATGAAACAGAAATGGTGCATGACATGACGTTATGAACGTCTGCATCGCTACAGCTACTACCATAACTTTATGTACCATCTACATTACACAAGAGTATTCTCAACTCCTCAAATAACAGACAAAAATGTTCTTTAAAATTGTTTACAGAGCCATGAATGAATTCCTTTTTGTTGCTGATTGGCTAATTTCCTTTCATGAAGACCTCATCCTTAACCTTAACTAATAGAACTTATGAAATGTTAGATTGAGGAAAATTACCGTATTTTATCATAACGATGACAGTGACCATTAGATTTATTGGCAGTATGACAACTTACCACAACAAACAGTATACGAGCTTTAAAACACGGACGAAGCATTGTTTCTGCACAAATTCATTAATGATATAAATTTTCTTTTCATTATGATAGGTTATTCTTGCGAAAGAGATGACATTTAATTCTCATCGTATCAGATTTTATGACAAGCATGACTTTACTAAAATCAAAAGACTTATCCTGGATGTTCTGATCGGTATATAAATGACACAAAACGCATTGCCCATTTCCATAACATTCTCGGCAATAGATGGTCGGTAAGCAAGAGAATGACGTTACGGTAATAACTGGTATTGACAGATCGGCTTGCACTATTGTGTCAACGCCGCTCGATCAACGTCAGTACAAGACTGCTTTATCGCCACCTGAACAACAAGGACAACATTTACCCGGTCCATCAACACCTATAATTTCTACTAAGGACGAAGTCATTATTGAAACTAGTGATGGAGGTTTGGTCGGTACTGCACGATTCATAATATTAAATATATTATTCTACAGATCTGTTTTAAGCTTAAAATAATTTCAGTTTTTACTTAGTCGATGTCGATTGGCGGCTGAGTCACTCTTCTTCCGAGCTTTGTTTCATGGCGCCTATATAGAATCGAAATCAAGCCGAGTGAGGTAATGTCATATACGGAACATGTGAGAGAAAAAACGGAGCAATGCAGTGAAGAAATGAATTACATTACGTTTCTTTTTTTGTTTTCTTACTGTATTTTTATATGCCTTAACTTCCTTATAAAATGAGATCGGTCGTTGTCATAGATGAAAAAAATATTATTTATTGATATTATTCAATAATAATTGCATCATAATATCAGTCCACAATATCACCTATGCATTTCTATTTTAAAGTTTGTAATTTTTAGCACGGTTGAGTATAGCCCTTATTATTAAAAAAAAGTATCCAACAATATGCAAATTGAATAAATAATAACTCAGTACACAAGCTCTTCATATTCCAATGAAATAATACTGAGAAATATTATATATTAGCATGAGATCAATAACATAGGAAAAATTGATTGATTTCTATCACCGGGCGCACGTAGAACCGTACTCCCGAATCTGCGTTTATTGATCGATTCAAACTTCGGCTATCAGATGTACCTTAGCACAATCAATTGAATTTATTATGAAACATCGAGGTGATATAATGAGCAAAGACTCAGCTTCTACAATGGCGTCGCTAATTGTTGCTTACCCCTTCAGATGTCTGTAACACTGATTTACCTTTCACTGATGGAACTCGATGGGTCCGACAATGAAATCTAAACAACTGGGAAACGATCTCGCCTACCAACCAAGCATCCCACAATACTTCGCTATGCACTGATTATGCTGTCCCTCCATTTGTAAATGAAACAATATTCCCCATACTATTTTAATATCAAAATGAGACTAACCAACCAGATCAGGTTGTGTTTACATGTGGGTCAATAGTGGGTTAAGATACAGTGAAAAATTACCTCCTATCCATTTTTGTACTGTAGACGTGCTGACCATCTCTAATTACAGATTGACCTGCGTATGCTCGTCCGATTTCCGAGCATGTCTTTCACTAACAGCTCATATATACAGCGGTACCACGCCAAAATTCTCAGCAGAAGCTGCAATGAACGTTTGTAAACTATTTTTAATAATGGAAAATTTAAAGTTCAAACAATTGAATGAGTAACGTTAAGCAACTCAGAAAACCATACCAATCATTGATTCAGCTCATGGTAACTGCATCATTTCTGCAAATGAGTTCATTGATGGAGGAATTAGTCAGTACAGTCGTCAGTTATGTGCATCCGTCAAATCGTCTAGCTGCATATCGTAAAGCTACAATACGAAGTGCTGTTCTTGCAAACAAACTCTGGAATAGTATAATTAAGGAATTCCGATTGGTAAATTAATTTCTCTACAAATAATTACGTATTCAGTTAGTTGAAGTTAAAGCAATACGCACGCATCACAATACACAATCGATATGCATCATTTCCACATGAAATTATTCCAAGTGATTACTATCTCTATAAATCTGCGTGATTTTGAACGCATACAAGTTATTTTTTGTAGTGCAATGATTACTTATTCATTTTTTATCAGTTGTTGCAAAAGTTATTGAACCAAACAACTTCATAACATTGACATCCATAATACTAATAATAGTAATAATAATAAAAACAATTATATATTTGAAGAGTATTCTTGAGCTATTTATAAAAGAAATAAACAAGTCACAAAGCACTTAACTGATGTCGAAATGAGAACAAGACAGTTGTGAAGAAAAATTCAGTTAGATAGTTGATCGTTGTGTATCTGCTGAAAATGAAATGATCCATCCTAACATCAACTCGTCTCAATCACACTTGTTTTGTAGAAATCAACTATACAAATGTTGATAAGATCTATGATAAAATCTGTTTTATAAACACACATTTTGTCGTACTAGTTGTGGTGCAAAAACATTACAGGAATTTCTAATTATTAGTAAGGTTCAAGCTTATCAGTAATATCCATCACTGATATGATTCTAATGTCTTAAAGTTCAAGAATACCTTGAAGAATTATTCATCAGTAGCTCGATAGCGAAGCTTTTTCATATGATGTACTACTTTGAGTACTCATAGAAGACATAGAGGAAGATCTGGTCTCTTTTTTGTTCAAGAATTTTTGAGGTAGGCTAGAGTTTCTTAGCTGAATTTGTTTAGCTTTTGCACCGTTGGTTGCACGACAATATGGATATCTACGTGTGGATGACGATCGGATCTTTGTCACACACTAATGCCGAGTGGAAATATTGTAACTTTAAGTGGATTACATTATCTTTTATACAACATATTTTATGAAGCAATAGCTTTACTGATATTAAAAGTGCTGTGATATGATAATGATACTATTGATATTTTCGTTTGAAAGTTTATGTACTGACTAGAGTTTTGTTACCAATTAGTTCTTCATTTTAAAATGATCTCTAACTCTTCTATTGTTCCAAATTGGGTTGATCTTCATCACTACTTGTACTTTGCAGTACTCAAATGTCTTTCTATACTTCAAAATACTCTCATGATAACGTTCGCTTCAGCTTAAAAGTATAATTAACGGTAAGTATGAAGTAATACTGTAGGAGTAGTGTCTATTGAATAATAGAGATCACAGAAATAATCCTAAAGCGTTACTTTTGGTCACAAAAATCCTGCAATATTTTTGCACCATTCTAGTTTTCTTCTCAATGCTTTGAGTGAGAACATCATAGTGGTATCAGATTGGTGAAACCTATTATTATCATAGTTATCGTCATGAAACGAAACAATGTCGCCATAAAACAAACGACTTGAAATGCATAGTGATCTTGATTCATTAAAACATCGAGCACTCCATTTAAACTTGTTGGCCTCAAGTGATCGGTTCCTTCCGGATAGACTCCTAGATTAACATTTATAGTAACTAGATTAGTAAAATTGCTTAAAGGACCATCTAGTGCATTATTATAGTGTATCTAAAGTTTATGTAACTCTGAGGAAGATCCATTTCCTGTTATATTCAAATTTTTTTCACATGAGCCTTTCCACAGAGCAAGCAGTAGCACACTATAAATACAATTTCGTTCCGGTAAATAAAGAATGAAGAAAATCAACCAAATTGCTTTCTGATCCCATCACTTTATCTATTCTTACTTACAATCACTCATACTTATCTGATTGCAGCACTTAAACAATTGTGATTATGAAAAAATGACGGAGAGTGAAATTCTCGCTGCACTGATTGACGAACGACTGGATATCGAGAGCCGAGAGGAAGAGCCGCTGATAAATAATTGGATAGCGGTGAAATATTCTATTGCAAATGAAACTATCAAAACTAGCACATAATTAAAACATATAACTTTAGAAGAATCCAAAAAACCACGATCGTATGCTCCGATTGAAATCCGAAGTACTCCGGCGACGAGGAACGGATGGTCGACTTAATGCTGTAATAAGGGACAGAGTACCACGAGAAATCATCATGGCTGTCGGTTCGTTAGTTACGTTGGAAACTTCGCAAAATTACTCAAATTCGTCAATTGATTCTTGGCTTTTCATTGCAGGTGGTTGGAGTACAGGAGGTCCTTCAGATATTATTGAAGTATTTAATCCAAGATCACATTCTTGGGTTGTCCCAGATTTCGCAATAAGGTGAGTTTTCCTTCCATAAATGAACTGAATCGCACACAAATAAAAATCTCTCAATATATTTTTCAACTTGATCTATCATGACATTGATCTATCTTAATAGAATGAACTCTGTGAGGATTCCGGAACTGAGAAAGCGTTAATGAACACATTGCTGTAACACTTATCATTTGCAACACTTCCTAACATTTCATTGATGAATACGATAACGTGTATTTTTCATACAATTTGTTAAAAAACTGAAAGAGTTAATTACCAGTCAGTGGTTAAACTGGATTCTTACGAATTGAATATTTGAAATAAATGGTAGTAGTTTGTTAGGAATAATGATTTTTTGATATGTGGTATTTTATAGGCTTGAAAAGGTAATTATTCTGAGTTCTATGAGCGTAGTTTCACTCTCAGCTAAATTCAGTGGGAATACGTGATACTTCTTAGTATGGAGGGCAACAATTCCAAGAATATCTACAAAAAAAAACTAAAGAATTCATCGGTGAATATAGCATTCAGACACAATATTAAATATAGTCCAATACCGAAGGATATTAAACTAGGCAAGCTAGTTGTGATTAGATTATTCCATGACAGTTCAAAGCTTTCTACTTGAAATTTTAGTGAGTTGTAAAAAGTTTGCTCATGAGGATAATAGTGTTGACAAAAAAACCATCATTATTTTATCGATAGCGTGTTTCCTTGATGCTTTGAAACCGCTACCATTAGTCATCTTCATAATTTAGACGGGAAGGATTTCTTGTTATTCCATCGGTTCAACGAATTATCCAACTTTGTCACTTGAACTATCAGGACCAGTGTAAACATTGCTAAAAAAATGAAGTAGATCAGTAGAGACTTCAATTACACACGAGCAGTGAAATTCTCAGATAAAATCATAAGAACGTCCAGTCCATTATTACAAAGAAGCTCTTCCTTCTTATTTAACGGCATTTGATCACTGATTAACATGTAAAATATGTATCGGAGAAAAGTATAAATCAAAGAAGTTAATCTAGAGAGATTCCTCGCGCCTATCATGGAGCTGTACTGTGTGGTGAAAAGGTGATTATACTCGGTGGTTTTAATGGAAGAGAATATTTCCAGCATGCAAAAATATTTGATCTCAATAAAAAAGTAAGCGATTAAGTATAAACAGAAAAGCTATTTATTAAATAGTTTCAATGTAATTACTCTAGTCACCTGTCATGACAAGAAATCTTGTAGACTTTCTTGTTTACTTTCTTAACTTTATTCTTTTTCTACTTCACAGTCTTAGTTTTTCAGACATGGGATGCTATTACCAATATGCACGACAGACGATGTTATGTGGCCGCCACTCCATTCACAGATCCGTCTGGAATTTATCATGTTGTCGCTATAGGAGGTTAGTATATCTCTTTAAGGTTACTGTAACAATATAGCTATGTAATATAATCTCGATAATAACAATAAATGCCAATAAGGTGGGCCATTTCTAGCCTTAAGTAGAGTATTCCCTGCTCAACCTATACGAACCCTAGGTTATACCGCTTTTGTTCTTATATCACTGATGATGTGTCGCAAGACTTGAGACCTTAGCCAGAACTCAAATCGAAACCTATAGAGCAAGAGATTCTAGTCGTACTATCAATCAGTGCGTCACTTATTTCTAAGTAGGTATCCATCTTATCAAGATTTGCCGTTAACGGGTCTGCATTATCCAGTATCGACTGAACAAATCGTCATTCTTTCGAAATTAGCAAATTGGTATCAGGGAAATCTGAGTAACTTAAACAAAACTGAATTAGTGAAGAGTAGTCAACTCACGTCACTGTATAGACCAAGGCTCGCATTCAACCACCTCCACAAGATCACGTTGAGCACGAGTGTGTAGGCGCATCCAACATGATTAAGCAACACCTAGGCTTGTTAAAACATAATCCTATGTTTTATGACTTCACCTAGAGTTTAAAGATACCATATTCAACCTTAATGACAAAAATATCCCCGAAAAGAAAAAAAGCACATGTCATGGATTGATGATTGGGTTTTGTTTCAAAAACATCTTCCGCTGAACGATTAAAGGGTTATAGAAAAATTGGTGAATTGGAGCAAATTTTGTTTTCGTGCTGAACACACCCAACTATAGGTTTAGAAACAATGAGATGTGCTGTTGATTATTGAACCTTACTTACAATTTTAGATAGCCTCTAATTGGGTCCTGATGCTTTAGCTGTCTGTCCGTACTCGTCGAATCCAAAGGTGCCGTATTGGTGGCCAACGTAGCTTACTAAGCGTTTCCCGTGTGCCTACCACCAGTTCTACTACAGCTTTTTGACCTAGTCGACGTGCGAAATCCGATCGACGTAAAAGAGATCGAACATGCGTAAAATGATTTCGTTCGCATGCGTAGTTGTATCAGAGTATTATGAATGGAGGAAACTGAGTACTGCAGTACAACAAGTTTTCTGTCGTGATAAATCACGTATAGGAATAGTGAAACTATAAAAAACGAAAATTCTTTCTAATATAAGAAAAAATCGCAAGTCAATCAATATCGTACATGCATTCTGCTGCGTACATCACTTGTCCTATGAAATCGTGGATTCCAGGTACAATGGTCATCGCCGACTTAATTCCGCTGAAATCCTTCACATTGAAAAAGATCATTGGTACCACTTGCCATTCATGTCAAAACAACGGTAAAACGTTCTGTTTAGGATTATCCTTTGTTTGCTAGACAATGCAAAATGTTTCGTGTAATTTCTACTATAGGTCTGATGCTGGTGCAGTGGTATTAGCCGGACGTCCAACAATAATTGGTGGATTTGATGGTCGAACCATTCATAACGATATCGAAATGCTTGACTTCGATTCGCAGTCATGGTTCATTCGTACTTTGTTCGGATTTTATGACCTCCAACAATCTGTGAAACTCTCGGAAACTTCACATTCTCATCATTGAAGCAAATTCCTTTCGAGATGCACTAGTGTATTTCCCTCCATTATTCAGAGAAAATGTACTCTACAATCCTGTGCTCCATACTAAATGCTACTCGCTACTCAATTCATTCTCGCACTTATTTTCATCAGAAATATCTAACTTATTTTGGACTATCGAAATTATTTCAAGATCTTTCACTCAGAAATTACTATCAAAGTATTCGTAAGAATTATATGAAAACATGCACCGCAAAGCAGCGTACTACTATAGAATTTTTATCTATTTTCTATCAAATATTTTAGGTTATACTAAATTTTGAAGTGGCGTTGAAACGAATATTGATTGATAGAAGTTTAGCCAATGCAACAAAAATGCTGACATATTGGTAGTACCACTATAGTATATCGACGCTCGCCTTAATTAGTCTGCGACGCGAGTCTTTTGAATCTGCTCGATTGCCGTAGGGGTTAACTAAATGTTTATACAAAACCGTATCGAAATACAATAATAATTAACTCAATTTAAAGGGTGGAATACGAAAGTTCGGTAGTTGTAAAATATAAAGTGGTGTTGAACAAATATAGCAAATATAGACACATATATCACATATTAAAATAAAAATTGGTAGCAATTGTTTCTCCTATCAGTCGCTCGAAGTGAATTCTTTATATTTGGATCTGATAACTTTTACTTCATAAACAAGATTTCTCTTTCTTTGCATTTTAATCAAATGTTTCATTTCCTATATACAAACGATAGTCAAGGTTTTCCGTATATCCAATGATATGGCTGTAAAATTCATAATATTTGTTATCAGATTAATTTAATTTTGTAAGGAACTGTATTGAAGATTATATATATAATCACTAATCGCATCTTGAAAGGCTTACTAGTAGATCAAATATCGAAATAACATCAAATATCATTGATTATTATCGCATGATCGCTCTGACGACATATTTGTGAAATATTGGTCATTTCAGGATTAATGGTTCATCGTCAATGCGCTCAGTACGAACCGGAGTGTCGGCAGTGACGTATGAGGCAAATTCAGTTATAGTGGTCGGTGGATTCAACGGCGTTCGACGGTTGAAAAGCACAGAATTCTACGATCATCGAGTTGGACTTTGGTATCCGTTACCTGAGATGGAGATTACCAGGTATTTTATTGGAAAAACAGTCGCAGAAACTGCCATTCTAATGAAGTAACACGAATGCGTGGGAGCAACCCGCTACAACACAGCGGATTGATCGACACCAAAGCTTGTCTCATCGTATCTTGATGACGTACTTGCGTAGTGTTATGTGTATTAATTACAACAGTCAGTCCTGTTTGAACTCAGCATAATTTTATTTTCTTAGTAAAATCTTCTTTAACCTTTGCTATCAAATGAATAGAAGATTTACCTTGACATTGTAAGAGATCGAACAAGCAACCGACATCTCGCTTTTTAACACAACAAATAATGGATTATTCTTAATAACAGATAAGATAAGATAATTGTTGGCGTTGATCAATCCCTTGTGGTGGGATGCGCCCCCGCATTCATGTTCAATGTGATATCGTGGAGGTGGTTGAATGCGTGCCTGGTCTATACAAGGACTTGAGTTGACCACTTTTCACCAAGTCAGTGCCAGTTATCTTACCCAGACTCCTCTGGTACCAATTTACCGACCCCGGAGAGATGGCGGGCTTGGTAGGCCTAGGGGGCGGCAACGAACTGAATCGGCCGGCGTGTCACTGCGGCACCTCCACCACTAAGCCACTGCGCCCCCAATAACATATATTGTATAAATTACTATGATAGTTGGAATTACTAGGATATTAACTATTCGGATTATTACGATATTAATTACAAAAATTGTAATATTGTAAATGGTTATGACAGTCAGAATTATTGGATTCAGGTCAAACTTTGGAATAGAAATAATGAATGGAAGTATTTACATCGCTGGCGGATTTGATGGGACTCGAACCACAAGCACTGTAGAGCGATTCGATATGAGAGCCTACAAATGGGAGGTAGGCTTATCTTTAAAATATGTGCTTGAATTATGATGTGTATGTTTAAACAAATCTCAACCAATTAGAGAATTAATTGCTCCGACACTTGAATGAATTCGTTTTTTAAACACATTAACAACCATCCATTCATTCACATGTGCGTTTTTTTCGGAATATGTAAAGAGTGCTGACGCTGTCACGTTAACAACAATCCATGACGTCACTCTGTCGTTACAGCCGTAGCGATTGTGTCCGTATTGCTAACGATTCAATCTCAGAAGTACTTTCTTTCCGATAGCTCATCACTAATAGCCTGCCTTTCCCTTGATTAACAAAAAGTAGATGAATGAAGAATGTAAGCATATATGGTTTGTCATATGAAAAAGTGTATAACGAACAAATACAATAGAATGTTATCCTGGAATGATTTCCATATTCTGGTTCAGGAGGGAAGTGATATTCTACGTATGAATCTTCAGTCTTTATTTTACCGCTTGAAATAAGAGCTGACTATGGCAGCTTCTCAACTTTTTTATTCTTGATTTCTGTTCAATCCGTGATGTGGCTCTTTATCAGTTTCCTTCTGATGTTTTGCAAACCATTTCTTTCAAATTATGCTAAGTACTGCATAATTATAATGAAAGGTTGCAACGTTAGTGAATTGTGAACATTGAGAATTAGTTACGACCGAATTCGATTTTGTGGCAAGATATGGTATTGCACTAATAATTGAGACCACAGTTCAGTGCTATGAATCTACTTCTTAGACATCTTGGTACGAAGGGATAGCTTTTATGGTCCAATCAAATCCAGTTATGTATTGCTTATCACCCTTGTAATATAGTCATGTTTCTCAACGTTCTAAATGTTCATTTATCGGAAAAACAAATAAATCTTCTATTATGCTATATCGTAAAATTTAGTGTTCGTAAAACCATATGAAGGTATGAAAGCATTAAACGCTTAGAGGATTATCTAAGAGAATAACACTCATAGCTTATCTTACCTTTTAATGAACTTCACTTTAAGTTATTTTAATGACTTTGAACACGTTATCTTGTTGTGGGATGTTATTTTAGCAGATATCCTATAAAGAATGTAAGAAAGAATCATTCTCATACATGTTAAGGGCATTTATGCACATCTGTCCAAATATTTATTAGGTTAGAGTAACTGGGATACTTATGTGTTGGCTATCTTCAGTTGACCATATTTTCTATGACAAGTAAGACTGAAGATTTGAAAGCAATTTTCTAGACTACACATAAACACCTCTGAAAATGTAAAAAATTTGTAGTATGCACAAGCTGACATAAAACATTTCTGAAATACATATGCAGTCAGTTAAGAAAGACATTTGCGCTCATATATAGCGGTACAACTATATAATTCGTTAAAAGACTTGCTTTTCATATTAGTCATTGTAGTTTCAGAACATTCGAATGAAGTGTTCGAGTTATACTACACAGTTATAACGAAGCGTTACAGGCGCTACCGTCGATGAGTATACCAAAGTCCGCGTTACGACTGGTTCGCATTGCCGATCACGACATCATTCGAAGTCTCATCAATTTCCAACCACATCCCTTAGAATTTAAACTAGACTTACCCTGATATTCTAAGCGGTAGAATGCTTAAGTAGCTATAGGAACTATTCACAGTCCCATCAAAACAGACAAATGCAAATATTTTTATCTTCGTAGTTTCATACAAATCGCTATGATAATTTACACCTTACTAACTTAGATGTACTAATTTCTTAATTTTAACAAAAATTTAAGAGCTTAGTCATAATACTGGTATTTAATATTCACATAGTTATTTATAATGTAAAGAAATGTAGATGCAAGTACATTCTTTGCATAATTGATTTATGTAGAAAGAGTAATAATAAGAGCAGCTATTATTTTAAAATTCGTTCACTAGTTGCAATGAATATAAGGAAACAATTCACCATTTATGAACTAGGAAAATTACTAAAGATATTAGATGAAGGTAGAAATAGAGTTTTTTTGTACACTAAGCACTAATATTAGCAAAATATATGTAAAAATATTACATTTCAGTATAAACTTAAGTTAAAACACCATAAATTGTAAAATTAGATCTACGAACTGTCCAGATAGTTCTTATTCAATTTTGCTTGCCAAAATGAATTACCATCAGTCCAACACGTAATCGTAACGTTATCGATGTACGCATGAAGGACATAGTGTTGTGCTACAATATATATTCATGTTGTAAATCTTATACAAATACTATCGTTCGCGTCAGAAGATCTAGCGATATTGTACTTCAATATTTGTGAAAATTTACTGAGATTTCATGAGGTATTCGATTTCGTCGGCATTACGGGGAACATCACGAGACAAGACTTCTATACCTTCCTTACAAGTAACGACGTCATCTTCAAGCCTTAATCCTATACCGTGAAATTCCTTTGGGAATCGTGAGTCGACAGGGATATATAGACCTAAATAAAGATGAAGATATGAAGATCAATTAGTGACGTAAATGAGTTTATTTTATAAAGGAGTGGATTTGAATGCTCCTCAAGAACTCAGCGTATACATTATCCAACCTCGCAAATCACAGTGACTCATACTACTGCGCTACTTTCCCCGTACATAATAACTAACACCATATTATTAAAATCATTTTCTCAATTGTGGTATGCATATATGGACTTAGATTAAGAAAATACGTTCACACGTAAGTGCTTTGTTGTCGATACTAACAAAACTTGATAAGCTCACCTGGTTCAATAGTAAAAACTGTCCCAAGTGGCACATCTATATCACGAGAAACAGTTACACAGTCATGAACATCCATCCCAAGATAATGGCTTACGTGATGGGGACATAACGACTCAGCAATCTGGATAAAAATCAGGAAATGTCATGGAAAAAGGTTTCTATAAATAGAATTGAAGCAATCATTACGCTAAGAAGCTGGCTTTCCGTTGTTGTGTGATGTATAAGCCCGATTTCAGAGACAACACTAGCAATAAGATAAACCATTCGTTTGTACAGATTGCTCAGCCGAATCTTTAAGAATGATTGAACTATTAAAAACGAATTGAAATATTAAAAATGAGGAGTATAAAATAAGTTATTCAGTAGTTAGGTGAAAATTATAGACAGACTTCAATCGAAACAACTGGAAATTCCGGTTTAATTGAATTCAAAAACGTAACGTAAAGCGTGGAACTAGCCTTTGATGTTTCATTTGCGTAAATTAGTAATTGTTCATGGACATGAAGAAGCGCGTCATATAATATACGCTGAGTGGAGTTAAAGTTTCCAGAAATTGGATAACATCTCGTTATGTCCGAAACGTAACCATTGAAATCACATCCAGCGTCCATCAATACACAATCGCTAGATCATTTCCATTAGAAATACAGAAACAATTTGTTCCGACATGTGATATAATGAATTATGAAAAAGAAGCAGAAATACACTTTTTCCCGATTGGCTGATTAGCATCCAAATAGTGTATGATATTAGCTCTTTTGCCAGCCGCAATAACGGGCGGATAAGCCAGCATTTCAGCACCGCGCCTGGAAAATTATGAAGTTATGGAAAACAAAAAAATGCTTACTTCAGGTGTACTGGAAAGATCTGTTCGTTTCTATGACAACAAATTTCGACACGTATGCATGGTAACGTGGCAAATTAACTGAAACAAAATTTAAGCATGTAGAAATTTATAAGAAGTGTTTGGTGAAGGAACAGTTCCTAATAAGTCGCGTTCTCAGCACCAATATTTCATCGCCAATGATTTCGTTAGGACCATGTTGGAGCAAGATCCTTTTCTCACAACATCAGAGATCGTAGAAAGGCTTAATTCACTTCAGCAAATCAATACAGACTGTATTCAGACAATAGGGCTTTTTGAATAAGGTGATAACTGGAGATGAGAAGTTGATTACTTACCAAAACATCGTAACGAAAACACAGAGGACCAATATATTATAAGCTTTTAAAACCAAAGGAAAAAACGAACCGAAGGCTTAATTCGGAAGTATTATGCGCATCTGGATAATTTGAGATAAAGGTGGACGATTTTCAATGGGAAGGACATCGTCCTACATCATGATTATGCCAGACCATACCACTTTGGGAGCTCTTCAAAAGGTTGCAGAGCAAGGGTACGAAATTCAGTGGCATTTGCCATACTACTCGCGCTTGGCACTTTCAATTAACATTTGTTTTGTGCTCACTAAATTCTTGAGAGCCAAAAATTCAAAGCTGAAATTGGATATGGAACAGCACCTGCTCAATTTTTTAACAACAAAAGATGGAACATTCTTCAAAAATTGCATATACAAATTGTCCTTACATTTCCATGAAGTCATTAATAATAATGCCAACTATATTATTTAAAAAATCTTACTGACGGTAAGGAAAAAAAATTTTAGTTTGCTCTATTACAAGAAGGGACAGGACTAACCGGTATACCTCATATTTTGATATACTTACATAGAAAAAAAGCGAAGATTTTCAGAAGCTTAGTACTTCAATTAATTACCTTCGCGCTTCAAACTCAAGTAGCCCTGCAATAGCCGATTCATTTTCAAATCCTCGACATCCAGCAATTGTCGACATTACCACCTTAATCAGAAGAATAAGTTTTTAACATAAGTACTGTAGCGATTCAAATTGAAGAACCTTTGAACCCAATTCGCATACATCCCGCATTGATTCCACTTCGGCTTCAGATTTCGATAACCGCAAGCAATCAATCTAGAAATACCAATAATTAAAGATCAATTTATTCTGAAAAAGAAATGTCATTTGTATTCAAAACATACGTATGTTCTGATGGTATCCAAAAAATCATATTTATTGCAAATTTCAGCAACTTCTGTATTAGCCCAATCATCTGATTCGAAAAACAACGATGAATTCGATGATGCCATTTTCGCTATCACCTGTTTTGTGGAGGAAATTCAAAATATTTAAAGAAAAAATCTTAACAAACACGTAAGAATTGCCTCATAAATCTTTTTAGTAGGGAGTAAATCAGTAAATCCTGCTGTCAATTCGAGTATGGACTCATCAGGAAGACTTCCTTCCCATAATTCGTCACGAACACTTCTTCTGTCCATGAACAAAATACACGTTGGATTGGCTTTACCTTTTTGAGCATATATTAAATAATAACAATTCGGCACAGTAACACCGGTGATATACCTGAAAACTTATGAATCAGTTGCAGGATCTCTTAAATAATGATTAACTCTATTAGTATTACTATTGCTACCTATACCTAAAATGACTACACTGGCGGTAGGTACCTGGTACATCTGGGGCAATGAAAGATCTCCCGGCTCCCTTAAGTAAAATGACTAGATCCTGATCTGTAATATAATTTTCGTAGATACAACAGCACAACAAAAAGATTGTAAAGATGTTCCATTGGAACGTTAAGATATATTCCATATACTTAAGCTATTGAAATATTCCCATATGTAGTTGAAGCAACCTGTTCGACCAGCTTTTCTGACGCATTCAATCAGCTTTTGACGCCTTCCTGCATATTCTTCTGTAGAAATCCTCCCAGCAAATTTATTTATAGCAGATACAGAAAAGAAACGTCGTATTAACATTTAGCAGATCATGAAAATGTCATATTATTGGATACAAATGGTTGCACCTATTATATAAAGATAACATTAGATGTGGAAACTAATTAACACTTAATAATCATTCGTTATTAATAACGTCCACAAAATCTATGTTTCGAATTTCCACTCCTTACCGAATAACTATGAATTATTTTCCATCAATGTTAGGAAGGCAAGATATTGAGGATGATAAGCAAATTGTAACGACATACTCACGGCACCAAGTATATTTTGAATAGCAAGCTTCTCTAGCTCTTCAGATGCATAAATACATATGTCCGGGTAGAGTTTTTAATCAAAACAGAAGTATAATATACATATCGTTGTAAAATACAAAACTGTTTACTTCATTGAAGTGCAATTCCATACACAATCTCGCACATCTAGATCATCGCGAAATCCATCGAGCATAGTGCGAAGTCGGGTCCGATGTTTCAGGCATTGTAACTTTGGAGGCGAGCATGGTTAGCCTTGTGGTATGGTATGCCTTTGTCATGCAACAAATTTTGTTTCTCTCGTTTGCTGGGTGAAAGTGGTGTTGCGAACATAACAATTCGAAAGTTTGTCGACATCCCATACTAAATGTAGAATATCACTTTTACAAGCCGTTCAAGCATCAACAAAAATATTGCGCAATATGGGGGCGCAGTGGCTCAGTGGTGGAGGTGCCGCAGTGACACGCCGGCCGATTCAGTTGGTGGCCGCCCCTAGGCCCGCCATCCTTTCGGAGTCGGTAGATTGGTACCAGAGGAATTTGGGTAAGATAACTGGCACTGACTTAGTGAAGAGTGGTCAACTCAAGTCATTGTACAGACCAGGCACGCATCAACCACCTCCACGATATCACGTTGAACATGAATGCGGGGGCGCATCCCACCACAAGGGATTGATCAACGCAAACAATTATCTTATCTTATTGCGCAATATCGTACTAATTTCTTCAATACATTCACCTATTGTGTTCTCTGGACTTTTGATGTGAACTAAAATACCTCTAATTTTCCATCATATCCAATCTGTCCTAATGCTACTCAAACGCTTTGGATTTCGATCCCACCAATCTTTTCAGATGGTTCACCTTCAAGCGCAACAGTACTAAACGGATTTTCTCTTAATTTCATAAATTCTACCTTCCTCAAAAAATTTTCAAAATAAGTGTTGTACTGTATTATTGTAAACGGAGATCTTCGACGTGCTTTATGCAATTAAATTCTGATGCTACGATTCGAACAAAGCACATTTAATTAGCACGATTACAGGATATCGGTCTTAAAAACCTTTCGGTCCTACTAAGAAGAAGAGATTATGGAAGCATTGACTGATCATGTATTTCACGCTCCATATATCAAAATCCAAGATTGGTTCTTTGATTCTTCAAGATTTTTTGATAGCTATATAATTTTAAAACAAAAATTACCCTGTTGTATTAAGATGTCAGGGGGCGCAGTGGCTCAGTGGTGGAGGTGCCGCAGTGACACGCCGGCCCGAATTAGGTGGCGGCCGCCCCCCAGGCCTACCAAGCCCGCCATCCCTCCGGGGTCGGTAAATTGGTACCAGAGGAGTCTGGGTAAGATAACTGGCACTGACTTGGTGAAAAGTGGTCAACTCAAGTCATGTATAGACCAGGCACGCATTCAACCACCTCCACGATATCACGTTGAACATGAATGCGGGGGCGCATCCCACTACAAGGGATTGATCAACGCCAACAATTATCTTATCTTATTAAGATGTCATTATCAACGTTAAAGGTTCGGCAAAGCGATACTATTTTGTTGAAGCTATTCAGTGTCATTATTAAAAATATCAAGCGAAAATTAAAATACAAAGATATGGGAGTCGAAATCGACAGTCGGTAATTTCATGATGATATTGCATTCATCACACCAAACATTGCGGAAATGTTAACAAATGTCAGCCAACTTCGACAGTGCTTGTGGAGAAATTGACGTTTAGTTGAACCACAAGAAAACAATGTTTGTGAGAAGCTAATACACTTCGGATTTTTCCGATGCTCCATTCATGCTGAACGGAAAGAACATCTGAGTTTTCAAACTATATGTATCTAGGTAGTGAGATCAATAAGATCACTTAAACCAGAGCTTAGCAGAAGAAAACGAACGGGTTAGAAAACATATAAGAGAATTGAAGGTTTGGTAAAAAGGACGAATACAAATTTACATGCTCACATGTTTAAAACAACAGTTATTCATGCCTTAATTTATGCCTCAGAAAATTGAACATTACGAAAGTAGGATGAACGATCAGTGAGAGCAGAACAACGCTCCATCGAAAGATTATGGTTGGCGTTTCCTGCATCACACAAGTGAAAGAGGGAATACAAAGTATTGGCCTACTAACGACCAAAGATCGAAGACGCAACCGTACATGCCAAGCCATCTACGATTAGGGATATTGAGGACAGTTGGACGCCAGCTGTGATTGGATCTTACATCAAACACACTGCAAGAAGTCCTCCAAAGCGATGGTCAGACTTCTTTACAAAACTCTACAGAGGGATTATAATGATCAACGAATCTCTAGAGCAAAAAGAAGCCATCGAACTACCTTGACGTTCGATAGGTAGAAATTGGAACTTTACTGGTGCCCGTTCGACTCAACGGGAATGCAGGTGATCCTGGAGATTTCCTTTCTCTACTCATAAGACAGTTAAAGTCTGATGCCTGAGCATTTCGTAAGAAATTCGAATATTGTCGATTAATATTTAGAAACTTCAACCTAATAACCTTCATCTTGCAAATCTAATTAAATCCTATACAGTCACTAAGGTAAAATTTGAAAATCTGATGCCCAACTCCTGTATAACTCAGGTCATAAAGTGAGCCCACATTTATGGGATCCTCCGGTGTTAAACGTTACAAGTAAAAATTACGTGCAGCTAAATGAATAATTCTTTATACAAAATCAACTTGCGTTTGTAATAAAACATTCTTTTGACAGGTACAACTGTGGGTTATTTTTGTCTACATCGAAACGCATATAAAGTCCACTAACCGTCATAAATGAGAATGCACTAAAATAAAGTAACAATCAATTAAATGCTTAGCGTACTTCATTGTATACGAAATTCGGGAACTAGCATAACATTTTATTGCGAACACGAATGTACCCAAATTCTTTTCCATAAGCGTATCTATTGGAAAATACTGTTATTCACTATAAACAATTCCAGTTCAAACTACACTTTGATATCAACAATATGTAATCTCTACATCAGGATCTTATTTTTGACAGACTTCGTTAGTGTAACAATCGGAAACAAACCTAAGTATTGTTTAAAAATAGCTCTGTCTTCAATATATGGACCAGCACCAGCTTTATATGCAGTAATGTAAATGTGTACAAACGCTATACCAATAATGGTGGTGACACTCGTTATTATTGCAACCGGTATTCACATTTGTGTTAGCGACCAAATAAAAGTCGAACAAGAAATCAACAAAAACGATTGGCACAAACAACCTCACAAGAAACATTTCTTTATACTAAGAGCGTAGGCAACTCAACTATTTTTATTATTAACACAAATATAAGAGATTGAGAACATGTGCAACCAGTCAAGAATTCCAGTTATAGGGCTTTTTATTGAGGCCGCTGTTTAGATAACCACCGTTGTGATAATGTTGCGGAGGAGTTGCTTGAGCTTGTTTGCCACCTCCCATTTTATCATACGATTTACGATCATCTTCTTGTGGATACATCTGACGTCCCGAACCAACATTTGGCATCATAAAAGAGTACGGATGGGGTGGAAATTGTTGTTGAAGGAATAAAGATGATAATCCCGGTTGTGGCATGAATGAAGGATTCGCAAAACCAGGAGGAGGTGCAACATTTGATGGTTGTTGTCCACCACCATCTCTTGCATTCCCTGAAGCATACTTGTTCATATCGACAAGATTGTGGGTATCCGACCGATGTTGAGTAGATCCAGGATGTTGTTGATTAGCGCCAGCTTGAGACATTGGAGTTGTTGGTGGTAATATAGCTGACAAATCCACTCCCATCCCAAATGGCATACTCGCAGCATATAAAGCAGCATATTGATCTTCAGCACGAACACCTGTCACGGGACTGTACATGTTCATATTCATGTACGGATACGACCCATAAGGCATTTGAGTAGGAAACATGTGCTGTGGAGCTTGATGAGCTGCCGACTGTTGCGGAGGGTGCGGAATCGGTGCAGGTTTGTTCCCGCTGGAAATTCCACGATCTTGTTGCGGAGGAGCGTAAGACACAGAAGATGGATCAGCATACGATAATGATCTGCTGTTATGAGCTTGCTGCTGTGCATAGGAGTGTGATATTGGTGGCGATGCTTTTAGCGTGAAATCACCATTCAATGGACGATCAGCCTGAAAATAATGTTGGGCATATAACTATGAAAGCAATAAAAAAACCAGCCCACTCACCTCATTTGGCTTCTGAGGTACAGCTGCATTTGTAGCATTTGTAGTTGTCCGCCCAGAAGCAAACAAAACATCAGAAGATGAATTTGCCACTGATGAAGTAGATACGGGAATTTCCGAGTTTTGTGGGCCATCAACGAAGCCAAAGTGATAGTCGGATAGTCCTGGTGGAATCGTTGCAGTAACAAATTCAACACCAGCTGCAATTTGACAAAAGTTCGAATATATTTCAGTAATCATTTCGTACACTACTGAAGCCAATAACCTGGAGCAGAAGTGATTGACTGAACAGAAGTAAACTGTTGTTGACGCGGTGGACTGGTTATGCCGATACCTAAATCGCTTTTTAGTTGACTTGTCCAATTTGCTTGAATAGCAGGAGACAGAGATGGAGTTGTTGGCAAGACTTCCGCATCATCCGCATCTGATGTTGATGCTATTCCGACAACACTATCGTTATGATTGACAGAATGTGCAACAGATGGTTCACTGAAAAATATGATGTAGTTCCATTCGAGAAAAATATTTGTTGTATAACAGTCAATAGTGTGAAAAAATTGAGCTCTTTATTTCTGGTCATCTTGCCTACTGTGCTAGCTTCCTTATATTTCAATGAAAATGTTATATCTCCTAACTAAATGTTTTCGGTTTTCAAAAAAATGCAACATAATCTCCGATAAAAGGAGTTCTAGCATGTATAACACTGAAAAATATCTGACTTCACAGAACTATCACCTAGGAAAATCTAATAAAATAGACAACGCAGAGTGGTACTAGACTAATGAGAACTAGAGTAAACCTGTGAAACATATGACAAACTTATGAAACTGTTTATTATAAACCACGCTGATTGCAAAATCCACCCAAGAATCGTTCTCATCGATATCAATATAAACTAGACTGTCATGAACTCGTTTCTATAATTTATGATGACAAAGTGAAGTTCACTAATGTAGACAAACCAATCTTCATCGTTTTAAACTCAAACGTTTGGAAGTTGTACACTTCTTTCGTGTACCACAAATGTTATGCTTATAATTATAATAAGATAATTTGCTAAGTGGAACTAACATATTTGTACTGGTTTTATAAAATGTAGGTCTTCATGGATCAACTGCAATAGGCGATCTTCCTAGTTTCAAAGTACGGGCAAATTATTTGCTTATAGAAATTCCATATGATAAAATAAACTTCGACTTTGATCAATCCTTGTTACGGAATGCGAATACGCACTCTTGTGCAACATGTAGTGTAGAGGGACTTCAGCGCGTGTCTGCTCTATACAATGACTTAGGATAAACACTACCAAATCAGAGTTGCTTATCTTCCAAAATTTCCCTGGTGCCAATCCATCAACAGTGGAGTGATGGCTGGCTCGGCAAGTGTGGAGTGGCCGTGGATCCGTCTGCACTTCTTACTTGAGCTTGCGTACCAGCCTTGTAACTCCATCACTACGCCATTTACTTACTACCTGTTTATTTGTTTGAGCGAAAATCGCATTTGAATTCAAAACATGTCATTCCTTTGCATCTACTAAAAACAAGAAACAAAATTTCTTGTTTGCTCTACCACAGTCTAGGAAAAAGTATTAAAACCACGGACGAAAAGCAGCTATAATCAGTGATATTGAGTTATGTGAATGTTACGGCAATTTCCCACGTTTCTTCATGATACTCGTAGTTACGTTTTTTCCTCAAATACAGAACTACGTAGTAAAGTGATATGCAATTCAGAACACTACTGCTTTCGTCACAAAAGACCAACCTACCTATAAAAGACGTCCTTTGAAGCATTTTGTTCAATTTTTGCTGAGTTACCAGTCGTTATCCCATCATTGTGATACTCCATATGCGTTCCAGATGTCAGTGCAGGTGGTTCGTTAGTCGTAACAGAACTTGACAACTGAGGTTGTTGCCGTTTCAAGTCTTTCTTTACAGCAGCAGCTGCAACAGCAGCAAACGATATAGGACCCGCTGGTGCACTGGAAGGCTGGGACACTGATACAGGTGTGTTCGAAATTGACAAGGAATTCGCATTATCTTCAGAACGGTGAAATACCATTGGACCACTTTTCTGAATAAAAAAAAGCCTAAATTATAAGTACACTAAATTATTCCAAAGAACTTTCATAAAGTGATGCGCACCCAGTCTGCTCCATCATCAATAGAATCGTTGTCAATAGACTTCGTTATTGAATCATCAACTAATGACTTCGATTGCAACGCGTGTAGCGTCCCTGAGTTCGCAAGCGTCCCTCGTCCTCGACCACTAGTAGCACCACCACGAAAAGTTCCACGAGATCCTACACCTTCGCCACGGCCACCACGTCCGCGACCGCCTCGATCACCAAACCCGCCGCGACCACGTGTAGATTGTTGTCCTCGTATAGGTCGCTTTTCCTCCTCGTCCTTCTTCCTGTCTTTTTTGCTCTTCTGCTCAGTCCATGACTCGATTTCCGACCCATGTTCCAAAATGTAATCGATAGCAGCAGCGAGATCGTTGTCATTGTCATACAAAGCGAGCTCAGCGCGAGCCTGTGTACACCTTGTTGTTTCAATAACCTAAAAAGATTAATAGTTCTAGGTAGAAAAATATGGAATCATGAATGATGCGTCAAAGCGTCTTTTTTAAATTTTTCACTCAAATACGAAGCTTTCAATTATAATTGGACTTGAATTGCGCTATTCTGTAAAAAATAAATGTAGCTGTCAAATAGTTTATATATTAGCATTTGTGCGATTAAGTCAGTATACATATAACACGACAGGAAACATTCTCAAATCTGCATAGAAACAACGGTGTGGTTATCATGTGAATTAAATAGAATACTGTTATTCACATATCGAATTGATTCAGATAATCAAACAGGCTCGGAGAATTTAAGTGGTTTCAGGAATATTTTGAAAAAAAAAACCCAACTGGAATAATTATATGCACACCAAATTCTTGAGCGCTTGTATTACACCTATTTTGTAAAAAGTACTGCTGCTTATTAACAGTATTTCAGAATAAAAGTCCTCATAAAGTTGAAATAAGTATTAGAAAAAGATACATCGAATCGGAGAAAACAAGTAATAAAAAAGCACTAAATACTTCAATTACGGTAATGATGTGGTAAAAAACGAATAAATTTCAAGTATTACGGTTCATTTTTCTACTCCCCGAGTGCATACTGAAGGCGAAACACTGAGAAAATATAAATTTCAAGTACTATTGAGTGATCTGGTTTCCCTAATATAAAATGAGAAGTGCGAGGAAAATTTTATGAACGAGATCTGGATAGAATTTGAACCATTATTTTCGAAGAACTCACTTACATTAAAAATCAAAGCTAACTAGATTAGAGTTAGTTCTGCTCAACTTCTTACGCATACATCTTATCAGAATTATTTCTCTACCTATAAATTGAAACCACACTTAATTATCACGGATCCAAATATAGTAAAAAGTATTGAAATTGAACTGATTAGATGAACTTAAAATTCATTATTGGAAAGTCATCAAATAAGCCCCATATATATTTATACAATAATCGTAATCCAACAACTCATTTAATTTCTTAGCTCTTCAAAACGTACGTACCATCCAGTTACCTTCAACATCCAATAATTACTTCAACACTCATAAACGCTCTAGCTACTTCAACTTCGCAAATTTACATGGATTTGGCAAATCGTTAATGAGACTCATAACAGATTTTTAATGAAATTCTGTAACTAAATACAACTTGCCAATCGATGTAATAAGATGACCCCTACCATTAAAAAAACACTATCATTTCAGCATTTTTCAGAATTTTTAAATGTGAAAACTTACAGAACCGAACTTAGAACTCGCAATTATTTGTACAATCGGCTGTGAGAAGAAATCAATTTAATTGTGGTGGGACCCACCCACCTCAAACTTCATCCTTAAACGTTTTCAGTACCCTGAAGCCATTTATGAGGAAGTAGACATTCCAACCTGGTTTTGTCTAGCTATGCTGCTCACTGCACATCCAACGCTCGCTTCAAAGGAAATAAATGAAAAATGCATATTTTTTCTTACATGAATTAAGCTATGCTAACAATCCTCAGTGCCAACATCATCTTGAGTGAAATGGCCACACTCTAATATGTGAATAATCTGGAACCACGGATATTGAAAACGTCCAATACGGAAGGAAATCTCTTAATGAAGGCCCAACATCGGTATGCGAGTATTAAGCAGCCGATTGTATAAATAGCCAAAAACCATTAAAATTAAAAGATTTTCAAGCAGAAAGATCCGATCAGTAAATTTGCAACTACTTACCCTTTTTATCAGCCTCTGGATGTTAGCAGGATCTTCATCTGCAGAATTACCTTCTAATGTGAGCCTTGCAAGGCGCATTTGCTCATCAGTTGCAACAGCTTTTGGTCGACTGCTGGACTCGCCTTTGACACCCATAACTACAAAAATATTGTATCTTGAATGAATCCTTTAGGACTACTAATAAAACGAAACGTTACAATGAATATAGTGAAATGATTCTAGCCTACAAGAAACATTTCATGCTGAGAGGAGGCAAACTATCGGTTTAAAACGATTATAACTAATTTATGATCAAAACCCGCCTATCGCGAAACCCCGACCAGGGCATAGGGAATATCTACGTTCCAGGAAATAATGCCCCCACACTAGCGATATCTATGACGTAAACCCGACCGCGCGCCATCGCATAAAAGAGAAAAATCGATGCTGCCGAGCGGAAGAAACGGTGTGGTACTATAATTAAAGGGCGAAACAAGCGTTTCAAGACCCGACTAACACTAGAGAAACGTACTATGCCTATAGTACCTAGTACAGTTCCTGACCAGCTTAAAAGGGTAATTCTCGCTGCATCATTAAGTAGTCTTTATAGCGAAACAAATTGTTGACTAAGCAGGAAAGTGGTTAGATTAGAAGGCCGTGCTACGAACTGTTTGTCCGTACTATCCAGAGTACAGTTTTGTTGCCATGTTTGTTATCACGTATATTATGGTTTCTTTATCGTAAAAGCTCAAATTTAGTTCTTTACAAGGTAAGGGAGTGAGTTTAAAAATGTTCTTATTTACAAATTAAGGGGCGCATTTAATTGTTGTCATTTTCCATGTCTTTGCACGCTAAAAGAAATTTTCATTTTCCAAGCAGGTTTATGCACAAGGCTGCTTCGTTATTAATGACGGTGTGCAGTATTATAGTGAACTATGTTGTTGTGAAAATTTCGACGTAGGTTTGATAATAGCGTTGAATTTGAACAATTTTTGAACACTAAATTTGTTAAGTTGGCTATTTATGTGTAATTGCCAAAAGTGTAATTGTCAGAAACTTCTGGATATACACTTTAAATTGGGGTTATTAGAAGTAACTTTTTCTATGCCATCATATGTATCAATCCTAATATTTTCTGCATTGCTAGTGAACATTTGTGTTCTTCAGTGTTTACGCTTTATTAATGTTTTTACTGTGAAGAAACCCCTGGCGTTGAATAGTCCCTGTTGCGGGCATTTATATTCAACCTATCATATTGGAGATAACCGATTGTCAACCTAGTCTATACATTAACTTTATTTGACCACTTTTTACCATGCCGTTGCTTATAACCTTACTCAGATTTCTCTGTTACTAATTTAACGAGCCGGAAGGATGGTGGCTTGGTAGGTCTAAGAACCTGTATGCAGTAATTCAGATATGCGTATCACTATAGCACCTCGACAAATTCGCTACGCGCCTTCCTTCTTTTTTGTTTTTGCATTAATTAAGCTTTACAAAGTTTATAGTTCGGACGCCACAAAAGTTGTCAGTTCTACTACTTGTCCCTTATAATACAAAGTTTAAACCTTATTTAGTAATTTTATTCAAAATTTTCACAATTATCGTAGATCTCATAGTAATAAATACAATAATTTTCGTAGCAACAACCACCTGAATAGTTTAAAACTATCATTGATTCTAAATTTATGAAACGATTTAGACTGAAATGTGTGGCATGAGCAGGTATTCTTGAAGTAACATCGTGTAGTAGTTTATTGCATCTTTTCGTACTCTATGTTCGCCTATTTCCATAATATACGGATATAACCACGAATATCCTTATACCTATATGTGAAAGATTCAATGGGTGATCCTCCCATAACGTCTGCCGTTCCAAAATTTCGGATTGTGGCTGGTCGAGGTTTGGGTGAGCGACCACCACCTGCGGCAACTAGTTCTACATTACCTCAAGAATTGAAAACATCTTCGGTTAGTTTAAACAGGTTTTCACTTTCGTCGTATTCTCCGATTTCATAGGAGGGAAAATTTGCTCTGCAATTTGTAAATCTGAAAACTTAGGCTATCATAGTCAGCATTTTCTGTACTGTAACACATTGAAATGCAGCTTCAGATGGTTTCTTCATCATCCGTTCATGTGCAGCATTCACAACACGGACAGGTTTTGCACGCGCAACCTCAAATAGTTATTCAAACAACCCAGGGTAAGTATAGTCTTATTAATTCTATATTGTTGTATTTTATTACGTAAATGTTTAAATTTTATATTTTTTCTTTCTTCATCTTTCTGTAATTTCTAAATATCCAATGAATTTTTAACGTATTTTGAATTGTACTATGATTTGCAAAGAGGAAAGAAGGGAAATTAGAAGTACAGAGAGAAGAAGAAAGGGGATAAGTAGCACAGAGGAAAAATTGTGATTAAATTAGTATTATACAAGCTCATTTATTATTTCTGGTCGCAAACCACTTTTCGTTAGCGGCCCAAGTAATTGCATATTGGTGGAATTTACGTCATGAATCTTATCCTTAAATCTTGAATGATTCGTTTGCTTCAAGTATTTTGTCGATTAAATATACTATATCAATATTATGATTAACATTTAATTTCCATGTCAGAAAGATGGACGGTATACTCAGTATCCCGTAACAATACTGAATTAACATGAAAATTCCATTCCCTTTAGCGCCGTCCACTTCTACTGGAGCATTAGGAGTGCAGACCAGTCAAACACAGAATTCTCAAGCAAACACTCCTCAACCACTTCCAACAAGTGAAAGTCAAAGTATGGTAACGAAGTGTGTGCGATTTTTCAAGACATTGATACAATTATCTCAACAACCTGAACAACAACAGCCATCGCAAAATCCTCATCAAACAGCGCACTTGGTCAAGGAACTTGTTAGTGTAAGTTTTTGATACTTAATACTTCCATACTTAATTTTCAAAAAATTTAACTTTCAAAGATATTTGGAATATAGTACACATTTTATAATTGGAGTGACTTGTATGCGTTCTAGTTATATAAATTGTCAATATATATATATATATATATATATATATATATA
>KN716632.1:9412-20550 GCA_000816705.1 Dictyocaulus viviparus
TAAAAAACGTAAACAACGAAAAAAATGTCTATCATAAAAACGTTGACGATTCGATCGTTTAGTAGACTAAGAAACATGAAGAAAATGTCGTCAGCACTCAACTGAATAGTACCAACTCAATTTTTTAAAGAATAAGCTCACATGAGGAATTTTCTACCTTACAACTCCATGACAATTATTTCAGCCATTGAATTACGTACGAGTTACAAAAAAACTCATATAAACTTATCGAAAAAACAATATATACATTGGTTTATATGAAAGCGAAATTGGGATAAAAGCCGGTTTCCAGCTACTATCGACCTCATTATAATCAATGAGCACATTTTTTGCTGTTCCCTCAAAGTATTTCTTGTAGTTGTATTATATGCATATATTGAGCTATTTATTTCCTCATCGTTTCATCTTATTTTTGTCGAAAATTTTCGTATTAAATTACATGACATTGAAAATAACTCAATTACATGCAAATTTCCTATGAAATTTACAAGAGACTCAGTCGATGACGACGGCGGAAACGGGTCTGCAGAAAATGAGCACGGTCGATTATACGAGTACAACAATGATACCAATAGTACAACTGCTAATATTTGTATTATTTTCTTAATATTGTTTGTAAATATATAGGAATAATATAAAATAACAGCTGGAAAAATTTTATAAACAAGAAATAAATAATGGTGACTCAATAAGTTACAGTAATACAATACAGGTATTGTCCATATTAAGCATAAATTTGTTGGAGAGTTTTTCGAAAAAATCACTGCTGTTACAGCAAAGACTATATTGTATTGCATTAAATGTATAAAAGTAACAAATTCATCTAATTTTTATAAGAAAAGTGAACAACTTTGGAAAAAAACACGATTGTTGAGGAGGAAGTAGGAGGAAAATTACTACCAACACTGTAATTTGCATAACTGCGACAAATGAACAACACAAAGTAATTGGAATCGTTAAGCGATTATTACTTGTTAGCAGCAAGTTGTTAGCAAAAGCCTACGGAAGTTAATAGTTTCGTAATGTGAGATTGGTGGTGCGAGAGATATTTAGCATAAAAATCAACGGACCATGAATTTTTCGAAAAACCAAAACGTTCGCATGTATATTCAATGACGTCGTAGTAATTGAATAGTTTTGTAGAGTTATAAGCTGCATGAATCAATAAAACACCACAATCGATTTTCCAACTATCGTATAGAAATATTTGGATATATGTGTGTATATACGTATATCTGCTTGTATGTTTACAATATATAGGTATTTATATAAAGCACATACAACTAAGACAATACAGAAGCATTGAACACATGGGATTTTCTTTTCCCTCTTGAGTAATCCTCATGAATATTATCAAACTTAAAGGTATCCGAAATTAAATATTATTCCGTGTGAGAATGTAATCTCTAAAAAGATTAATCGTTAAAAAAATATAGGAATATTCTTATTCGGACAGCCGCATAACAAGTTTTCACGACGACTAGGACCAGAGAAGAGAAGGCCTTCTCCTCCTGCCCAAGATTCAGTGCTGATAGCTCGGCTTAGTGATTCTTGGATACTGAAAACGCACAGCTATCCTTGGCGATCGTCTCAAACAGCCGCCGTCGTACGACTTTATTTTCATTAGGGTTATGGCAAATTACGATAAAGGTTCAGCACCTAGCAAGACTTTTTTGTCGTAATCAAAGTACTGATTTCCTATTGTAGCTTTGGCAAACCTGTTTGGAGTCCGATGTGCACTTCAACAACATAATTTCTTAGCAACGATGATAAGCTGAGATATGATAAACTTCGGGATCGATCAATCCCCTATTATGGGATGGCCCCCACGCATTTGTTTTCAGCATCATTTCGTGGAGATGACTGAATGCAAGCTTCTACTACACAGTGATCCCTATTTAGCCAGTCAGTGCTGTTTATCTTGCTGAGATATCTCTGGCACCAATTCGACCACTCTGAAGAGGTGGAGGGCTTAGTAGACCTGAGCGTTGTCGCGAACCTGTGTATTAGTGCGTCACCTCAGGCAGTATGCCACGCGCTATCTTAACATGTTCAACACGTCCTTTATACAGTTTAGAATGTGCTAACAATCCTGTCAAATTATTCGTTAGTGACATAGATGTAACTTAATCACATCTTCTAAAATTTTATTCGCATAGTAGAATTGTCCGTCGCAAAATTTTAGAGCATTTCTTGTACAACGTACTGCACTTTAAAAAATTTTTCACTGTATCGGATTAAAACCATGCTAAAAATATCCTCACAATGCTCGCTGCTTTTAAATTTTTAAAAAAAAAGTATAAAAAATTGAGAAACAACTTTTTGTTGGTTTTTTCTAAGCAGCAGAGTTCAATTGACTCTACGCTGAGTGAAAAATGAATAGAATGAGAAAGATGAAGGAAAAAAAGTGATAACGTTTAAAATATGGAGGTGATTGGCGATGAAACATAAAAAAAATGTATACTTCAGGGTTTTTTTTAAAGCTAATTGTTATTTGTCATTCAATCAATTATGCTTTCGTTTTACTACTGGTCTTCCATAAGGCAATCATGTGAATGTTAATACGATTTGCAGCTTGCAGAGAGTAGAGATCCGAGTCATGAGGGTATGAGTTCATATGATGTAGGTGTAGAGTAAAAAGTAGATTTTATAGCATGCCGTTAACATGCTCAATAGCCCTTACACCAAAAACGCGTTATGCGCAACGTGGGATTTGATAGTTTCAAAATTCATACTTGCTTAACACAAACGATAAGTAATTTTGATATATGGAAGTTGTGAAAATATTTGCAAAATTCTAGAGAATTTTTCTATTCCTCAAGTTCTTACACATGATCGTTACCGTATCTTTGGGCCGTCACTACAGCAAACCTGGGCGACAGATGGAAAGCGAAACCGTCCGTCTGCCACCTAACTAGTGAGTTTTTTGTCACAGAGAGTTTTATTCTGACTGGTTACTTTATAGTTAACCATATTTCCGTGTAGTACTCTTAAATATTAACGTTTTTCAATGATCCTACTAATTTATTGATTATTTTCTTGCTCTACGCTCAGGTTCACGCGTAAAATTACCTTCAAATAGACTTAACTGAGTATTTATAATTATTCTAATGGCAATCATATAAACTAGAACTTTTCTCCGCTGCTCCAGGTGTGAAGTAATAGCTACGAAGAAAAAAAAAGTGAATAGACTTTTTCTTAGCCGTTTCCGACACTTTGAAATGCAACACTTTTCAAGTAATGAAGCTTAGTGGCTCGATTCTTACAGGTTCAATTTCATCTGGGTACATTTAGCTATACTAGAATCATTATGGGTCGTATCACGGTATCACACCTTAGCCAATAGTTCTCAGCTCACAGTATTTTATAGCTAGAAACTCTATTGACAGTACTTGAGTGAGCAATAGACTTAATCAATACTATTCGGATTCGACTGTTTGATTGCGTGGTTATAAAACCTACCCAATAGTAAGATTCTTCATTTTACTTACTTTTTAATACGCGCGTTAGTTATCAGAAAATCAGCATTTAGATGAACTTCGAACGATTGAATTGCGATTCGATTGAATTCATTGCCCTCAACGACCTCAACTTCTCAGAATATCGAAAAGCACAAGTAACTGTTCCTCTAATTCATTCCTCCACTGTATCGGTGTGAAACTACCATTTCAACCGCTACATTCGGTAAATGCTGGTTTCATTAAAGCGCCTTTCATTTTCTAACGACAGATTTAGGATAAGCTAATAAATTCGGTTATACAAAGCTTCCTCATTGAGATATCAAACTAAAACTTGTTATTGGGAGGTAACTGTAAATTATTTCTTAGATAAGTAATATTTCAGCAAGTTCACAATATTTGAGAATTTTGCTTTATCTCATATTATGAATACCACTCATGATTTTGGAAACCCAAAGACACCTCAATTTTGATCTCTGGTGTATTGCTACGTATATTGTATTGTAAAAGACTTGTCACTCCGGCTAAGATGTTGATGTTTCTGGTCTGAATGACATATGATCAGATTAGCATACTACACCGTTAATAAGAAAAAAGGCCAAAATCATCTTTGCTCTCGAATGAGGTAGACGAATGTCAAAGAAATTTGAGGAAATCATGGATGATTCACTTCTATTCTATTCTTTCGCTTTCTGGAAAAATTTTGTTTTCCATCTCTATATGAATGCTAGAACAATTATCCTGGTCATGCAACTATTGAAGCTCTGAGCGAGCGTTCTCGATGCTCCGCCCACCTTGATCGGTTTCCTTCATCACTTTAGCTTCTCTTTTTTTAACACTTTCTTTCATCGCTTAAGCTTCACAAGTTCGACGTTTTGCTATCAGCGTTTGTCTTTGGCAGACAGGCTCATTGACTCAAAAATTTCCGAAAAGAAACGTCTCGTTATATTCTCCAAACTGTAGCCACTTTCTATTTTTTGTGAAGCCCTGAGGTATCAAGCTTTATACATCATCATTCTTTTCAATGACTGTATGGCCTTTTTAAATGTTTAAAATAATATCTTAGTATATGTTCCATTGTAATTTTAATTTTTGATTTTTTTATTTTGTGATTTGAAATTTATAGTTACCTTTTCTTTATGAAGAATAATATGATATGCAAAGCAAGTGATTTGATTTGTACAAAACGTATGGAGCTTTGAAAAACTTCAACTCACACAAAACGAAGCTTTCAGTGCCTCTGAAATAAGATGAGATAAAGTTTGGCGTTAACAGTTTCTGCTACGAGTTGCGCCTGCGCATTAGTGTTCAATGTGATATCGTTGAGGTGAATGAATTCGAGCCTGATCTATACAGTGAGTTAAGTTGAGCACTCCTCAGCAAGTAAATGTTGTTTATTATTTCTAGATTTCTCTGGTAACAATTCACCGACTCCGGAGGGATGGCGGGCTTGGTAGATATGGGAAGTAACTGCTAATCTGATTCGGATCTCCGCAACACTGTGTCACAGCTAATAACACTGGTATTGAATTATGTAGCATCGATTCGTTAGAAAATTAAATCTGATAACTCTTACAAGAAATTTTCGAGTATATGCAAATTGCTTTGAAATGTATGAAATCAGAGCAACGTGGAGCAAAAATTACTTAAAGATATCAATTCATTGTTGTACCAACCAACAGATACCTTACAGCTTAAATTTGATGAATAAATTGAGTACATGAATTCCGTCATGATACTTTTCCCATTGCTCATTTCATTCTAATTCGTGAATACCAATGTTACGCTCTTCATGGACTCTTATACGGACAATCTTAGCGTCAAAATCGCTAACGATGACGTACGGATGACTGTGTGGTCTTCCCTGTGGACTTCTCCAAGTCTAGAGAAGCTCTGCTTTCAGCTTTGTTGTTTCTTAGAGCATAAACAACTAAGATTATCTAAAATGTTACTACACATTTGTCTTTATTCTTAAAAACGCAATTCGAGTGGTCAGCTGTTTCACTAAATTGATGTTCAGCGCCGAGATCGAAACAATGGATACACTTGCGCTACCAGTAATGGTGCATCTCCACTTCATTACTAGCACGTTAAGATGACTATTGTTGTAGGAAAATCAATGAAACGAAACACTATTCGTAAAATCGACTTCAAAAAACTCAATACGGAAAACGTCGACAAAAAACCTAATCAATCATTAAGCTGTGATCCGCAGCGTTTATCGATTTCTGTGTCAGTCAATAATACAGAAGGGGTCATTAAAAAAATCACTGAATTCCGTTGGCGAGTTGATATTCATTTGGTGAACAAGCTGGCCGCATTTTACTACATTCCATGAGAAACGTTTTTTGGTAGTTCAATAGAATGAAAGTCGGTTAACTAAAAAAGAAGTGCGATTATAGCCATTAAACTAGTTGTTTTCAGATGAGGTATTTTGAAAGAGGCAAAAAAAAAAGCAAGAATGAACTGAGATGTGGTGCGAAAAAAACGACGCCTAATTCAGAAGGCTGGCAAAGTGCTGTCGTAAATCTAATTCGAATATAAGCTTCAGCATCAACAATAATTAAGATCAAATTGTAAGTAACTGGACGACTGAAAACGCTAAAACGCATCGTTCGTTATTATTTCTGTCGTTATTTGATGTGTCAATGTTAGTCTTGACTTTTCACTATCGTTCGTGAGAGTATAAGCTTTGAGGCATCAGCTTAACAACGCCTTTCATTTTCAAACATGATAAACGAGGAGGTTACGACAAAAATGGCAGATCTATAGTGATGAGGAAACCCGTGAGGCCATCATAAAACTCTCTTTAGCATATACCATAGCTGTTGGAAACAGAAGGTCGGAGAATTAAAAATAGATTAACACTGTAATATTTATTTATTGACCTATTAACGTTCTACTATAAATAATCTAACAGAGTAAATTTAGAGTCCAGTTAAGCAACTGGAAATTCATGCGAGAATTTGAAAAAGGACATTGACTCAATTCTGTCTGTGCACAACTCAGCGATTTTGATCTATTATTTGATTAAGCATTACTTCATGCACCAGCTAAACCCTGTAATTGAGAATTGAGGAGTATGAGGATGGAGGTTTTCGGTAATCTTTTTCAATAACTAGATGTTATTTTTCTACAAGATGTTTTTTGAATAGATAAAAATTTACGCATTAAAACTTCTGTAATTACTGCTTGATTAAAGAAGAATTACATCGTATGCTCCTGCAGTCTATCGTATTGAGTAGTTTCCTCAGGGCTAAAGAGTAAAATGATTCCTTATTATGTAAACAAGTCAGAAATTGATTCTATTAGGCTAAACAGTACAAAATAAACAAACATTCTTTGTTTTGAAATCTACGGAGAAATAAATAGCAGTGTACATCATAGAAGTAGAAAATAAGAATAACAAAAACAATTGGATGTGTTTTCGATTATTTAAATTTTTAGGGAAGAGTGCGCACTTCTGGTGGCATCGTTGAGTTTTTTCTGTATGATTGTTTTCGAGATGTCTTTCTAATTTCGAGGTTTCTAGGGAAATAATTCGTTAGTGAAATTAAAGTCATTACCATGTGGTCCACCTTATCAACGCAAGTGATGGAGTCTTTTCAATCGATAAATTGAGGTTAGGATGAGGGATCACCTTCAGAGATTTGCTATAAAAGAGAAGCCTAAATGATTTCAAAGTCATCTCTGTTATAAAAAAAAAATTTGAATGGGAATATTTCTAAAAAAGAACACTGATGATAGCTCAATATTCTGAACATTCATTTCTGATCCGGTTATAATTTGCTATGCGATAAAAATTACTAGGAAAAATAGGAGGTCATCAAAAATAATGTAAGAATAATTTTGTGTGAGAATTAGAGAAAAAAATCAATTCGCATAAATTTCGATGGCCAATGAGGAAAAAGCTCTTTTCATTAAAAACAAAATACATTTGAGCTTACAACACTGCACTATTGAAAACCATTCTGATTATTCACCTCTTAATAGATTTTTTTTCTGAAATATCTAAATTTATATGAATTATGCGTTAACGTGTTGATAAGATAGCGATAGCAATCAGTAGTGGTGCTGCTGACAAGTACTAGTAACGCGAGCAATAAAGACGATGGTGATTATGAATGAGGACATCCTGCTCTAGATCTGAAATGAAAAGGATAACTAGAGAAGAAAGTGAGAATTGATAATTACTGACTAGAATTTTTTACTAACTAGGAGAATGGAGTAGCAGTGTAGGAATCAGAGGTAACACAGGCCCAAATCAGGTTCGCGGTTCCCAAAGCCTATCAAGCCCGCCTTCCCTTCGGGGTCGGTAAATTGATACCAAAGGGATTTGAATGAGTAGTACTGACTGGTGAAAAGCGGTCTATACACCGCATAGACGAGGTTCTCATTCAACCGCCTCTATGATATGACGTTGAACACGAATGCGTAGGCGTGTGCAACAACAGAGATTGAGCCAACGTTTATCTTATTTTACAAACTCATACGATTGAATACTGAATATTTGTTTGGCTTACAACTATCAAAATACAATGCATATAAGAACATTAAATTAATAAGGAGCCTAGAAAGTATGCTTCAATATATCGCCGTTCGCGATTTTATTGGAAGTATTTTCAGCTTATTCTCTTTGATAAAGATTGATTGAATTGATCTCTCTAGTTTTTCACTATTGGATGACAGTATCATAATGGCATGATAGATGAAGCTTTACCGATGAATAAATTTGAAACGAATGAAATCGAAAATTCTTATGATACATTTGAAAGTAAAAATACGAAGAAAGAAAATCTCGTTCACTGAAAAACATAGCTGTTTTCACTTTCTTAATTGTACTGAAGTCTTAAAATTTTAAAAAGCAAATCGAGCACATCGAGGACGTCGATTCCGTAATGAGCGATGACAGCTAGAGGGTCTTCGTCACGAAAGAAGACGTCGGCTTTTTCAGGTAGTAACGGAGTTCAAATTCTCTAATTCAATATTTCTGACTTTCTCTGAAGAATCTTTGAGGTGGTAGCAATTCCATTACACTATTTTGACTCACGTTCAAGGCTTTTATTTATGCACTATGTTTTATCCATAATTTAATTATTAACACTGAACTCTGACGGAGAAGAGATGTGTAGGTGCGTTAACGAATCTAAAAAACTTCAAACGAACGAAACCATCATGAATCATTCAATATCATTTCTCTATTATTTTGTCTTTGCTTTTTAGTTTATTATCGTAAGCTTTTTATTAGTATACCAGTTGTAAGTGAGCGGTTAATACAGAAGAAATCATTCATTTAAAAATTGGAATACAGTGGAATACTGTAGAGTCTTATTAACAAATGAATAAGTATAACTCAAAAATTTTCGTCCCTCCTAAGCGATCAATTTGAGTAAACAGCAATAAAATTTCTATTTACAAACGAATTCTCCATTGTAGAGCGCTGATTGTCAGGAAATAAAAATGGCATTCAATTTTCTATTGGAATGCCTATTCAGAGAAGAAATCGTACTATTCGACCGGTTACTATTCTGCCGTTGTTCTCCCACTTTGTGAAATCCAAAATGCTTGAAAACATTATCTATAGACCGTTCTCAGGTCGATATGATAGGCTAAAGACGTCATCACCGGACGTGATTGGATTCAGAATTCACTTTTGGCTGATGACAATTATACGTGAGTGCTTCAGATGTTCTTAGATGGAACAGTTTGTTACATTTTCAGGTCGCTATAGCACTATCATGACGTAATGCTGAAGGATTCAGGTTCTGTGTCATGTGGAATATTCACTGAATCGTCATTATATTAAGAGCTTATAAAATTCATATAATATTAATCATATTCTCCTCCCCAATTTTACTACAAGAGTAAAATGCTAGCTTGAAATGATTCTTCGGATGGACATAAATCGAAATGGAATCAGGAACACGTTTAAGCTCTCATGAATATTTCCTTCGTATTGGATCGATGACCAATCCTTTACGTAGTTAACGACCAAACTGAACACGTTTTCGTTTTACTCTGTCGGTATACCAAAAAAAAAATAAATAAATAAACGGATTTTGCCGAATTTCCTCACTTTCTTCCACTCAACTTTCTTCTAAGTCAGACATTTTAATGAGAATTTCTCATACGATTTGTTCTCTTCGATTGCAGAGCATATTCAAATTTTTGAGGTAACAAAGTGATTTCCATGCATAATTTGTTCTGTTTATTGCAGAATGTACATCGGTTCCTTTTCAAGTGATCATTTTTTTTTATTTTTGAGGTATTTTTGCAATGATGAGGTCATATAGAGCTTTATGTGTTTGGAGATGAGGTTTTTGGTGATCAGATGAATCGAAAGAATTAGAATGATGCAAAATTGAGGCATATGTGAAAGAAAATTTATTAGAAAAGAAAACAAAAACGTCCTGACAAAATGGTTCATAAGAATCCAAAAGTGATTTCAATCTGCTTCATCAAAAGACTTCACTATCATGAGACCAATTCTGAAGGAACATCAAGAAAAAAAGAATCTCTCAATATAATACATACAAATTTAATCATCAGCGTTCTTATTTACTTAAATAAACAAAAATATTCCTAACAAAATTTCTGGAAAACCAAAAAAAAAAGTGATTCACCTGGCTAATAAAAATTACGACAATTTACGGTCATTTTCTTACTTCATCGACACATCGAAAGATCATAGTGAAAAAGAGGTTATGGCAATATGCAATGAAAAACAATTCAAATAAATATCGATCGAAAGAAAAACACACATATGAGCGGGCAGAAAAAGAAATTTCGGCAGATGATGAAAAGCACTAGGCACTTGTTTCTCGATAATTTGGCATTATTGGTGATGGTCTGAATGCTGATTGAGGTGAATATCGATGAGGATGCGTTGACGGATATTTGGGTAGCAACGGTTCTTCTCGTGGTATACGAAGTTCGTGACTGTAAGTAGATGATCATCACGACCAGTATCACCTGTAATCGTACGGTGCCACATGCAGTACACAATAACAAAGCAAGGCAGTGCTGTTCAGTAATTGCCAACTTACGCACAACCACAACTTGTATTTGTTACTATTTTCGTCATTCAATTAAAAGTAATATACGATTCTTCATTGACTACATTGTTACACGATATTTATTTTCATAAAAGTAAAGCGATTGGTATCTCACGTTTCTGAGTAAGCCACAAGACTCCAAAACCCACTGACCCAACTGCAAGACAGCTGTGTCCAAGGTCTCGTGAGTGTAAACCCCAACGTGAATCTGTTGAAGTTGGAGACAAATAGAAATACGTTAATGATTTTGAGTCTGCTCTGAGGTTTCGAGATATGTGACTACCTCAAAGATGTGGGATATTAATAGCATATCATGACAACCTATGAATAGGAGAAGCATTGGTAGTATAATAAGGGTTTACTACCAGTGATGCAGTTGGGTCAGTGGGTTTTGGAGTCTTGTGGCTTACTCAGAAACGTGAGATACCAATCGCTTTTCTTTTCTTAAAATAAATATCGTGTTACAATTCAGTCAATGAAGAATCATATACTACTTATAATTGAATGACGAAAATAGTAACAAATACAAGTTGTGGTTGTGCGTAAGTTGGCTATTACTGAACAGCACTGCCTTGCTTTGTTATTGTGTACTGCATTTGGCACCTCAGGATTACAGGTGATACTA